>PVKS010003725.1:22720-100671 GCA_004027875.1 Aplodontia rufa | reverse complement strand
TGTGCACAGGGCTGCCTTACACATGCGTGCTGCCTACAACAGGGTTCCTTAGGCAAGGTGACCAACTGACATCTTGGTTGATGGCCAAAGGGATGGGGAACATTATTTCAGCCAGCTACCCATACCGTGTGTTCAGTAAGATTTTAATATGAAATATTTGCTTGTGGACAGATTAAATTATATATCCCCTCTATAAGATAAAAGATAGGGACTAGAGTGGTGGCTCAGCAGTTGAAGCGCTTGCCTGGCGTGTGCAAGGACCTGGGTTCAAACCCCAGCACCACATACACAACTAAGTGTCAGAAAAACAAAGGCCAGATGAAAAATAAATAAAATTGATTCTCTTTCTCCCTCTTTCCTAAAATAAATAAATAAAAAATAAAGGGTAGAAAAATATCCATAGGTATCTTTGACTTTATTAAAATTTTAAAGAAATTAAAGGCCAAAAGCCTTGGTAAACAGTCCCATAAAATCTTTTTAGTAAGGGAAGTGTTTACAAGTTTTATAAAAAAAATACATACAATATTTTATTTCAGATATTTTATGGGGGGGTCAAATATTTGTAGAGATACAGTTTGCTACAACTTAAAATTGACTCTTAATAATGTTTCTTAACCTGGAAATGCAGAAGAATGAGAGAGCCCAAGTGTAAGTTATTTAGAAAGATGTATTTTAATAGTATAAGTTGACTTGTAGAATGAAAGTTCATGACCACAAGGCACGGGTGTGGAGTCTGCACCACCTTCTGTAGAAATGAGGGGTTAGGGTCTAAGTGAATTTCAAATCCTAGAGTTATCAAGAGAACACAGCTCTAAAACAGATGTAGATTTTTATTGTATAGCAAACTAAACTGCTCCTGTTTAGATATGTCGTCTGCTGATTATCTCTTGGGTTCCCATTTTAGCAAGCAGGCTCCATGTACTAACAGAATGTGGGTGTGATTATTATTAATATCCTTATATTATCCCAGTAAACGTAAAAGATTTTGTGTTCTCTTCTACCCCAACAGGTTGGTACAGAGGCTACACCCTCCAGAATAAATCCAAAAAGGTACGGTTTATTGTCCGATTATTCATTTCGTTGGGCCTCTGTCTACTGGTTTTGTGCTGTGCCTTCCGATCGCCTTATCTGCTGTCTCTCCACCTAGTTTGCTTGCTTTTTGAGGCTTTTCTTTTTGATTTGAAAGCAAATTCTCTGACCTCAGTGCTCAAGAATGATAGTGTAAATCCCAGTGACTGTTTCCCACTGTGGGACACCAGGACTTCTGGCTTCCCGTCCCTAGGGCTCAGCAGGTGCTAACAGGAACAGTGCCCCTGGGACCTGTCCAGGAAGGCCGGGACCACTCCTCCCTTTACCCTTCTCTGCCAAGGCACAGTCCCCAACCTGAAGAGCCTGTTGGTTCTTTCCTTCCTTGGGAAACCAACAAACCAGGGTAGAGCTTTTCATATCTGAGCCTCGCAACCGCAGTGAGACAGCAGGAAGTCAACCCAGTGAATTCTAACCAGCATTTTACAAAGAGTGAAGTTGAGAAACAGGGAGGAAAGTGAGGTGCAACTAAGTTTCGTTTCACGAAGCCCTTGTCTTCGGCATGTACTTTTTCCTTCTTTTCCTGCTGTTTTAATTTATATACTGCCATGAAAATTCATCTCTTACTATTTATCATGGGCCGAGTTTGAGAAATACCAATCTAGATGCTTCTCTTCCCAGTGTCAGAGCTGCTAATCCTCAAGCTCATGAAGCTGGAGTTGTGTTAATACCGCCCACCCCCTCGGCATGGTTTGGTCCCGTCAGGTCAGCGTTTTGCCTTTGGCACGGGTCGGGTCGGGTCGGGTCTGCTCACTGGGGCAGATGCCACGTCAGCACTTTCTTTTGACGGTGCAAAGTTGATCAGGCCTGATTATTTCACAGTTAGTTCACACGCCAGATAGTGAATTACGAACGGGCTGAGAGAACCATTTTTGAGTTTATCAAGAGGGAGGAAGAAAAGAAAAAATCGACAGTTGTCATTCTTGAAGACTCAGCATGAAGCCTTCCCTTGCAGGTGGGCAGAGGTTGAGTCATGACTCTGCAGAGAGCCTGGCGCCAAAACACCTTGCTCTGAGGTAGAGGCCCTGATAAGTAGGATTGAGTGTGACCAAAGTTGTTGATTCTCCAGTCACACTTAGTGTTTGCCTGTGCACGCACGCACACACTCTTTGCTTTGACAACTTAATAATGTAACAAAACAAAGGATTTACTGTTCTCGAAGGTGACAGCTGTCACCTTCCCCGTGTGGGCCCTTTTGTCCCTTCCCAAATCCTGATGCTGAATTTTTCTACCCACTGTTACATTCTCCTGTCTTCCTTTCCAGCTGATCATTTTCACTTACTCTCTTGCTGACCTCACTTTCTCTGGACCCTCACAGAGGGCCCGACAGTGGCTTGAGACCGACCATGAGGTGAGAGGACTGAGCTAGGATCAAAGCGGGGCCTCGGAGGTGGCGCGCCTGGCACACGGCTGCTCCTGCTTGCTTCGGGCTCAGCCCTGCTGGCGTTTGTTTTACGCACAATTATGAAAGATGTGCTAACTCCAGAGGGCAATAGGAGTTAACAACTTTGGTGTTCAGCACCTATTAGAGAACAAAAATATGTTCTTAATTCCCAATCTTTTTTAAAGTGACTTTTACAGAAGGCTGGAGGTATAGCTCAGAAGTAAGGCACTTGCCTAGCATGTGTGAGATCCTGGGTTCAGTCCCCAGCGCTGCAAAACAAGCAAACAAAATTCTCAGACAAAGTCACATGAAATGGAAAGACCAACAGAAGTCTTGATTTTTAACTGGTATATGTCACACGTGTTGAAACAAGGTCGCAGACCACAGGTCTTCCCCTGCAGAGAGAGTCTGCCGAGTGGAAGGATGCTTTGCAGCATAGAAGACCTTGGCTTCCAGGGCCTTCAATAATTTCCTGATATATCAAAATCCTGCTAGCTACTAGTGCCCTGTGGTCTGCTCTGAAAAGTAGGTGGATGGATGCCCTGTTAGGAACTAAATGAGTTTTGGATCTTTTTTATTTTTTATGTTTTTATATTCATTCAAGAGTTCTTAAAACCATTATTTAAGCTTAAACTTCACATTTTAGAAGAAATATTTCAGTATGAGCTTCTATTTATTTATGAGAGGGAGAGTCTTTTTTTTTTTTAATTTTTTCATCTTGTTTTTGTTTTTCCGACACCCTGTTGTGTCCCTGGTGCTGGGGTTAAACTCAGGTCTTCGCACATGCCTGGCAAATGCTCTACCATGGAGACATCGTTCCAGCCTCTTCTCTTTGCTCTTGATGATTAAACAACTTGGTCAGGCCCTGATGTGATGGCACCAAGTTGAAGTAGCTTTCTCTTAACGGAGATCCAAGGAAAATGGGTGGCCTCAAAGTCAGTTGTCCCGAATTACAAATTATGCTCAGCTTTTGACACCTCTTCCTTAAGAGTCCAACCCATTAGGATGCTCTGTGTCTTGTGTCCCTCCTTCCCCTGTCTTGGGAAGAGCTACTTGAAAGGCCTCTTGCTGTCTTAATGGAAATTCCTGGGGTCATTTGTAAGCAGACCTGGCCATTTAGAGCGGTGATGGAAGGAGCTAGTGGCTTTGTGAATGGATGATTCCAGGAGTCTTGCAGAAACTGGTTATTGATCCCAGCAGGATTGTGGGAGTGTAGGTAAGGGGAACAGCCAGAGAAGCATTACTTTGTGGTTGTGTTACTTATTTATTTTTTTACTCAAGTGAGTAGGCTGAGTTAATAAAGGAAAAGCTGAGTTGAGAGAGAGGCTATAAATCAGAGATATATGACTTGGGTTTGCTCTGACTCTTCAATGTGTCATCGGAAAAATTCCATCAGCATCAGATTTACCAGAGCAATTAAATGGCTCTCAGTGATCAACTGCTATCACCTTACAGCGGTTGGTGCCTCCAAATGACAGGTTGGTAGCAGGACAGAATGAATTCTCTCTCAATATGAACATTATTATCCTGTCTCTACTTGTACAGAGGGTTTGCTGATGATTGGCTTAGATGTCACAAATCCACCACTGTTTATAAATTGGAATACTTCTGCCTTGGCTCTCTTCCACTTATTAGAAGAGACCAGATTGAACGCGTGAAGAGTGTAGTTGTTTGTTTGCGTTCTTGATTTGAAACTTTTCCTGCTAGGAGATTCCTATGGACTAGCAGTGTTATTTTTGGGGTAGGGGGTGCTGGGGAGCAAATCCAAGGCCTTGCACAGGTTAAGTTCTACCACTGAGCTACACACAAGTCCCAGCAATGTCACATCTTATTTTACCTCGTAACTACTACTTTGTAAATACTACTTTGAGTGGTTCACCCCTTCCTAAAGGTACCCCCTACACGTTTTCCAATGAGCTCTGCACTTTTTAAATTGTAGTTGAAGAATGTGTAGCATAACATTTTGCATCTTTGCCATTTTTCAGCATGCAGTGCAGGGTATTAGGTAATTCATATCAGAGTGCCTCCATTGCCACCATCTGTCCACAGAAGTTCTGTATGCATTAGACCCTAGCTCCTCGGCCCCTGGCCACTCCCTTCTACTTTGTATCTGAATCTGACTGCCCCAAATTCCTCACTTGGGTCCTTTTGTGACTGGCCGAGTGCTGGTAGCATCACGTCCTCAAGGCGGGATCTGGAAGCCGAGTCAGGATCTCAGGCAGCAGACAGGAGAAGCACCCACTTCCCTGAGGCATCCTAGGGGCAGATCTAGAGCTTTGGAATTCCAGAAATCAGGCCCCAAGCAAATTACACACACAGTTTGTATTGCTTGATCATTTCAAAAAATCACCTTCCTGTAATGAGAGATCAAGCTGTCTCATCCATGTCTTCTTGGTCTCATCAGCAATGGGACTGGAATAGTGCTCTGTCTCTCACATGCCCCCACCTGCACCTCACTTACAGCCTAGGGAAGCCTTGGTTACTCCTTGGTCCTTTCTGCCTGGTTGGGAAAGGATGGGCCCTATGCTTCCTACTGGAGAGTTACAGGATCCCCTCTGTCATCACCAGTGCTGGGGACAGCTTCATCCCAGATGCTCTCACTGTTTCCTGTTCTACTGGCAAAGGATGAAAAGGGAGAAAGTATTGTACAGACAAATATAGTACGTGACGCTGGACACAGAGGCCCCCCCCCTCCCCGTTGACAGTCGCTGGCTTCCCGTCCCTGGATGGGTTAAGGGTCACTGGATGCACATGCATCTTGAACCAGAGTCTTCCAGGCAGCAGGACATCCCCCAACCTCTGTGAGTAGCCACCCCCGACAGGTCATGTGCACAGTTGACGCCAGCCCTTCAGGAGCAGGTCTAGGAGCTGTCCAGCCCAGGAGCCGCCTTGGCAGGTTTTCCTCCTCATCTGGTCCGGCCGCATGCTGCCCTGCGCTCAGCAGCGTCTTCCCCGGGTGGTGTCGCTGTGTTGGCTGATGATCCTATTGCATGGTGAAACGAGCTTTTGGTATTCAAGGAAACCCATGTGCTCGCCATCGGCAGACCTCATTCTCGGTTCTTCATTTTCTGCTCCACACTTTGACACCTTTCTCTTCCGTCTTCCTGGGCCTTAGTTTCCCCCATTGGCAACATTACAATACTGATATGGAATTGCCTTATAAGGGAACAGAAAATAATCAGGTAACTAGTATCGTGGATTTGGGTGCTTTTGGTTTCAGTGAAAGTGCTAAGATCTCAGAAAATCCCCAAATTTTAGGAGTCGAGTCCTACGTAGCTGTGCTTGTCACTCATTGTGGGTGATCTTGACCAGGATTTGTCCCATGCAGGTTGCACCTGAAGGGCTGTTAGAGGCTCGCTGTTAAACTCCTTACCATTATTGCAGCTCTGGGCTGATAGGGACAAGTCTGCTCCTTTATTTATGAAGCACTTATCCCACCTGTGCACTCTGAGCACACAGCTTAGTTCCTACCTTTTCAGTGTTTGAGCCACACTTTTGGTGAGTGGCCTGTCAGTGTGACTGATGTCCTATCAGCCTGACGGAAAAACTTCTTATCGCCATGGTCTTCCTGGTCATTCTTGCTACCCCTCATGGATTTGATTTTGGGCTGAGGTCGTGTTTGTGCTCTCAGTAACCAAAGTTCTTCTCTCGGTAGGGTATTTTTCCTGAAACCTACATCCATCTCAAAGAGGCAACTGTGGAAGACCGAGGGTAAGTTCCAGTTCAGGAGGACTCCTGAGAAGGACGTGACTTGTCCACATTCCTGTGTCCCCTCTGCTTGTTCCACTTCCCTGAGAGAGACTAGGATAAGGGCATTTCCCTGATGCATTCCTTCCCCAGTCTTCTCTTTCTATAATGGTTCCTTCTTGGCGTCTTTTGCCAGATTAGTAAAGATGGCAGCAATAAACTGAGGGTCCTTGTATTTACTACCTGCTCAGTGTGTGCTCGTGCACATGTGTGTGTGTGTACATGTACACATGAACATTTGGGGATCTTAGCTAAGTCCTGAGAAGTTCCCAGGTAGGAATTTTTGCAAGAGAGAGAGGAGTCAGCAGCAGCCTGTACTTATTAGCTCTGATGCTGGGACACAGCATTGAGCCTTCTGTATACCTTGGGTTTTTCGCTGCACATTGGGGAAGACAGTCCAGCCCTAAACTGGTTGGTCATGGGCCTGGTGTGAGATGGCAGAGAACTAACGTGTGTGAATGCTCTCTGTAGATAACGTCAGCTCAGGTTTATGTATTCTCATTTCTTGCTCTTCCCTTTTGTCCTGGAAAGTACTGTCTTGGTGGCACCTAAGAAGATAATATTTGGCCAAAGTAGGGGAGAGGTGGGGAGCTCTAGAGTGCCCAGGCAGGAAAGCTCAGGAGGCAGTTAGGAGAAGCGGGCCTGGAATCCAGGCCTGGTGGGTGCAGGGGAGGGTGGGACTGGGTCTCATGAAGCCTCAAAGCCAGCAGGACCTGGCGCCATCCTAAGCTCAGAGCTCTCAAGTTCACACAAGTCTTTGGTGGCAGAACTCGGCCCAACCACCAGGTGCTCTGCCCTCTTGGAGAAGCCGTCTGTCCAGTGGGCCAGTGCTGGGTAGCCTCCGGATGTCATTTGCTTCATAGGTGGAAAGGCAGAGCGGGAGGCTTGTTGCACCTAATAGGGTTGCCAGGTGAATTGCAGGATGCCCAGGTAACAACTCAGATGCTCAACTTATGATGGGGTTAGATCCCTGTAAACCTCTTGCAAGTGGAAATGTTGTAAGTCAAACATGCATTTAATACATTTAACCTCAAGCATCAAAGCTTCGCCCCGCCTTCTTACATCAGCCCAGAGTTGGGCAAAATCGTGTAACGCAAAGGCTGTTGAATTCTGTGTTGAATTCTGTTCTGAGAGTGAGAAACCGTGACTGCACAGGGGTGCATTCAAACCACTGTGAGTTGTCAAATATAAAGTGGAACCATCACAAGTTGGGGTGCTCTGAATTTTCCATTGTAAGTGTGCCCCAGATGTTTCATGAATCAAATTTGTCTTCAAACATTCTGTTAGCTCTTCCTGAAACTCACTTGCATTTGCTTGCACGCTCTTGCTCTTCTTTTGCTAATCATAGACAGACCGGAGAGGTCTGTGTGGGTAAGTGTAGCTGCGTCCAGGGAGAGCATTTTTGTTTATCTGCGTTTCCTATGCTGGGAAGCAGTAGATGGGGAGGGCACTGCTTCAGTCCCTGCCTGCAGGTCGTGGGTGAGGTCACAAGCCCGGGATGCTTGTCCCATGACACCTCACCACCCACTGTCCCTAATGAAACTACAGCTTGGTGGAACCTGTGAAAAGAGAATACTGGGTTTTTCTTTTCTTTCATTTATTTATTTATTTATTTTTGCTTTCTTCTCTAAGAATCGCTGAAGCCAGTCTAGCTTGATAATTGAGGCTTCTAGAGAGAACCATCATGGAGAGGTGGAGGCTGGGCTCAAGCCGTTGTGAACACTGAATGCCGCTTGCTTCTCAGGTGCTTAGATGTGTTCGAGGGCCCCTCCATAGGCAGGTGTTGCTTTATTTCAAGCCAGAGCAGCCCCGTTCCTGTCTGTCTTGGGGAACATGGTTGAGAAGAGCATTTCAGTCGCTGCACAGTGACACCAGCTTGTGTTTGGTCCCCCAGGCAGCACGAGACCGTGATTCCTGGCGAGCTGCCACTGGTGCAGGAGCTCACAAACACTCTGCGAGAATGGGCTGTCATTTGGCGCAAGCTGTATGTGGTGAGTGACCCCAGGGCTGGGACCAGCTGTGGCTTTTTTCCCAGGCCCTCAGCCTGCCCGGTCTGCTCCAGAGGTCGCCTCTGCAAGGTGTGGGCTTCTGGGTGGAGGAGGCTCCAGCTTCCCTGGACCACACAACGGCTGGCAGCCAGCCCGTTCTCATTTCCCTGGAATTGGGTCATTGTATGGGATCATGGAGGGAAGGAGGTGTGATCATTCATTAATTCAGGCGTTTCTCAGTGGACAAACACGCTGATTGGGAAAATAATAATGATAGTAATAATTGCAAACACTTACCTAATCCTCCATGTCTGAAACTACTGCACATCCTTACGACACTCCTGGAAAGTGGACATAATTACAGTGATCAACCTGTCAGGAGCCCCAGGGACTTGCTCCTAGCATCTCCTTGAGCACCAGTGAATGCAAATGCATACTCAGTCACCTGCAGGGGCATTCTCAACTGCTGACCTTACAGACTCAGAAACTTGAGTCCTGCTCCTCTATGGGTGGGGCAGACTTGCAGGCACTCTCAGGACAGGATGCTGATGCCAATCACCAGTTCAGTGGGAAGTGACACAGACCCAGAGCGTACTCTTTGACCGCCTGTAATCACAAGTTGCATGTGGGTTTGCAGATGGGACTGCTACGATTTGGGTATGGTTTGTCCGCTCTGAGACTCATGTTGGAGTTTAATTCCCACTGTGAGGTATTGCGGGGCGGGCTTTGGAAGTGATCAGGATTCAGTAATGGCACCAGGGTGGAGCCCCATGATTGAGTAATGATGGCTTTATAAGAATATAGGGAGAGGAGACCAGATGATAATCACTTATGTGCTCCCTGTCTCTCGCCATATGATTCCCTGATCCACCTTGGGAATCTGCCAGCAAAACTACCATCACCAAATTTTAGCCCCTGGGCCTTGGAGCAGAACCTTTTTTCTTTATAACATATCCAGTCTGTGGTACTGTGTTATTAGCAACAGAAAACAGGCCTGCACAAAGTCCCAGTAAATCTAGCACTTAATATTATCAGAATGAGAACAGCTGTATTGCAAGAGAGCAAGGATGTTTAAGGTTCATTACCCACATGCCTAGTTCATCTCCAGTTCAGAAAGCTGTTCTTCAGTGTTGGAATCCACAAAGGCTCCCTCCATCCCTTCCTTCCATACTGAGGATTGAACCCAGAGCCTTGTGCATACTAGGCAGGTGCTGTACCACTGAGCTACATCCCCAGCCCTTTTCATTTTATTTTGAGACAGGTTCCTCCTCAGGCTCCTGAGTCACTCTGATTACATGTGTGCACCACTGTGCCTGGCTAGGAGATACTTTTCTAAATTTGTCTCTTTCCTGAACACCTTGGGTCCAACTGCTGCAAGGCTTGCAGGCTTCCATGGCTGCCCAAGAGATCACATGATGAATGCATGTTCCATGGCTGCCCAGGAGATCACCTGATGAATGCATGTTCTGTGACTGCCCAGGGGATCACGTGATGAATGCATGTTCCTTGACTGCCCAGGAGATCACGTGATGAATGTGTGTTCCATGACTGCCCAGGAGATCACGTGATGAATGTGTGTTCCGTGACTGCCCAGGAGATCACGTGATGAATGTGTGTTCCATGACTGCCCAGGAGATCACGTGATGAATGCATGTTCTATGGTTAGATGTGAACAAGTTCGGTGAGGTCGTAGACTAGACATGAGGACACAGGAGTTCTTCATGTGGTTTTATTTAGGTCTTTGGTCATTTGTCGATTGTTCATTTTGACTTTCAAAGGCCAGTGGGACACACCTGTAATCCCAGAACTTGGGCAACTGAGGAGGAGGATCACAAGTTCAAGCCCAGCTTGGGCAATTTAGTGATATCCTGTTTTAAAATAAAAACTAGAAAAGGGTTGGGGATTCAGCCTGGTGGAAGAGTACCCTGGGGTTCAGTCCACAGCACCACACACACCCCAGTCAACCGTACCAAGTTGTCGGGAGCCCCTTTAGCTCCTCTGTGCTAAAGATGGTAGTCGCACCTCGTGGTGGCAAAAGTTCCAAGGGGTCCTGTAAGAGGCTCATCTCCATTCAGCACTCCCACTGCTGATGATGGATTGCAGCAGTAAAAGTCACCAGTGCCCTCGGTTGAAAAACTTGATGCTCCTCTGCCTGCCCATCCTTCAAAAGCTTGTTGAAGTCTCGTCTTCTCCATAATGTGTCTCCCGAACGCACTGAGCCATAACGTTTCCCTCTGGGCCATCAGAGCACTCACTGCGTGCCCGTGGTCTGACCCTGGCCTTATAATGAAGGTGGTCTTTTGATCACTCTCAGTTAGTGTAGCAGAGAGCTCGCTTTGAGTTCCTAAATCACAAGCTCTGGGAGGACGGAGATGCTGCTGTCAGCCCTGCGGCCTCATTGATCATCTGGCACTTATATGGAAAGCACTCTCTCGCCCTGGTTAATTGATCAGGTAGTGGCCGTAACAGGCTGATGGATGAGAAATTGCATGCACATGGCTTTGTACCTTAATGTGTTCTTCCTGGAAATTGGTGAGTGGTGGAGTGTATTAGACAAGAACAGGTTGTGTATCCCTGTACTGTCTGTTTTCTGTTACTATCATAAAACACCAGGTGCTGGTAACTTGCCAAGAAAAGAGGCTATTTAACTCACCTGTCTGGAGCTCCAAGGGCCCAAGGCCAGCATCAACTTTGTACCTATGAGGACCTCCTGGCAGATGGAATCACAATGCTGGGAGTGGGTAACTCACATGGCAAGACAGGAAAGCAGAGCACAGGGAGGGGCCCCACTCTTTATAGCAGCCCCCTCGAGATAACTGGATCTCATAGAACTATATAAATGCCTTCCAAGGGTGAGAGCACCAGTGACCTTCCAATAGGACCCACCTCTTCCAGGTTCTGCGTATGGGGGACAGCGGAGAGCTTCCAGGACAGAAACCCTTCCAGGACAGTCTCAAACCGTGGTCATCCCTGATCTCAAAATCCAAATTGCTCCAGAATCCGGAACTTCACGGGCACCCACGTGATGCCACCATTGGAAAGTTCCACACCTAATCTCACTTGGGAAACTGTTTCATGCATGAAATTGTTAAAAATAGCTTGTCAAAGTCTTTAGGCTGTGTGGAGTCTTTAGGCTTGAGCTCCAGTCCCCAAGTATTGTGCTCATTATGTATACGCAAATATCCCAGAATCCAGAAACCATCTGGAGCATCTCTGGCCCCAAGCATTTCTGGGAAGGGATGTTCAACAAGTTCTGGGACAGCAGACTCTTGGTTTAACATGTGTTATGGAAGAGCGGAGAGTATAAATTAAGTAAACCTTTTTTTTTTCTTGCTGAAGGTATGCCCGTTTCCTTGTCCTTTATACCTCCACAAAGGATCAAGGCAGGTGTGCTGTTGAGTAGAGTTGAAAGTACGGTTGTAGGTTAGTGGTAGAGCACTTGCCTCATATGTGAGGCCCTGGGTTTGATCCCCAGCACCAAGTATGGGGAAAGCTAGGCATGGTGTGGCACATGCCTGTCATCCAAGCAGCTTGGGAGGCTGAGGCAGGAGGATTGCAAGTTCAAAGTCAGCCTCAGCAACTTATTAGCAAGGCCCTAAACAACTTAGTGAGACCCTGTCTCAAAAAATAAAAAGGGCTAGTGGATGTTGTTACAAATCCAAGTCCTTAAATTTAATCCCTGGTGCCAAAAACAAACAAACAAAAAAACCCCAAAACACAAACAAAAGCCATCTCCTCCTAGAAGGCAGCAGGTTGCACGTCTTGTTTTGGATATATGTAATAAAATAATTATTTTGTTACTTAGGAATATTTTAGGATGACTTATAGCTGCTATTGATCAGTTTAAAGACATTCATGGTGGCAATTCTTAATCAATAGGACCAAGCAATCTGCTTCAGCCTGTGATGATGCTTGTTTATCAATAGAGGAAAAATCCACTTCAAATGGGTTGTTATTAACCATGACTTTTTTTTTTTCCAGGCCCTTCCTAACACATTGACAGTTCACTTCAGGTGGAATTCCTGAACTTCTTTCTCAAAAAGTTTGCATGTCAAAAATAGCAAACACTAGGGCTGGAGCAGTGACTCAGTGGTCACAGTGCTTGTCTGGCATGCCCAAGGATTTGGGTTCAAACCCCAACACCACGTACACAACCAAGTGTCAGAGAAGCAAAGGCTGGTTTAAAAAATAAATAAAATCGATTCATTCTCTCTCTCTCTTTCTCTCTCTCTCTCTTTCTCTCTTTAAAGAGAGAGGGACTGAGAAAGAGAGAAAATCAATTTTATTTAGTTTTCGATGTGGCTTTCATGGCTCAGACACTTGGCTGTGTACATGGTGCTGGGTTTGAACCCATGCCCTCGTGCATCCCAGGCAGATGCCGTAACTGCTGAGCCACTGCTCCATTCCATCTCCTTCTCTCTTTAAAAAGAAAAAAAAAAAAAAAACCCAGCAAATCCCAAATAGCATATTGCAACTGGAAAAGAGTAGAAGGAAACTGAACCTCTAGTTTTCTATGCCCGCCACACACGTTTTTATTAATGTTTGTGTTCTCTGATTCTGTGCTTAAGTCCTTTAGTCTCTGTAAAGATGAATGCCGATTTTGCTGGTACTTGAATTGTGTTTGTCTCTTTGCTCCAACAAATTACGCCACTAGGCGTTCTGCTGGATGTCTTTAATAACCCTTGTCATGCCTCAGATACCCCTTATTTCTCCTAAATATATTTCCTGGTTCTGTTCCTTTCAGTCTAAGTTCATTGAAAATTTACATTTTCTGGATTCAGAGTCTTCTACAAGGGAAAATGCAGCCGCTAAGCAGATAAGGCCTGCTGTGCAGACACGGGTGGATATTCTAGAGGCGAGGCGTTGGTCTGGTGTGCTGTTTTCAGCAGCCGTACAGTGACACTGTGAAAGAATCATAAATGTGTCTCAAATGGGCCAGGAGTGCCTGGGCTGCAGGGAGGGGACCCCAACACTAAGAGGGCCTTCTCCTGCCCCAAAGGAGAAGGAGGGAGAACCGTTTTCTGTTGAATTGCCTTCCGGGGGTTGGGGTGTCAGCCTTCAGCTAGGGGAGGAAGCGGGCTGCTGGAGCCAAAGGTCAGCTTGGAAACTAGGAAGCCGGGCTTCTTCTGCAGGTGTCCTTACTAGCCCTGGGGTCTTAAGCGAGTCAGTTGAAGTCTCCAAGCCTCTGCTGCAGTCCCCCTCTCCACCCCCTGGCAAAGGTGATGCAAAAGCTCCCTCTTGACCCCAGAGCTGCGTGAGCAGCAGGCGAGACGGTAGCTTTGAAGCCATTCTGCAGACAGCCCGTCAAGGACTCTGCCGTGGAGTGTGTGGCTCTTGACACCGTCTCAGCTGAGCTGCCCTGGACGTCCACCCTCCCTCTGGGCAGCCTTGACTCAGATTCCCTCTCACTGGACTGCTGCTGGAGCCCCAGACGCTCCCTTCTGAGCCACCCTCATCCAAGGCCACTTTGCCTCCCGTAATTGCTGTAGGCGGAATGACCTTGAGAATTTAGCAGCAGGCCGCTTTCCACCACAGATAGCGGTGCTTCCTCGATTAGGCGCAAGTCCGAGATGCGTAGGCACATCCACAATGCCGTTCCTCCGTTGGAGCCCGTCACCGAGTGCTGACTGATCAGGAAAGGAGGCAGCGTCCTGATCGATGAGGTCATTGGCGAAATGCCAAGACTGTCGGCATCAGGGCCAGACAGGCTGACCAGCTCCTAGATCTGGCTCCTTCGTTTACTGGATATGCAGTTTTATATTCAGAAAAGATAACAAACCCAGGAATAGTTACTAAAAACAAACAGACCAAAACAGAAAGAACTGAGATTCAGAAAGCTAGTAGCTAATCCTGTGGCCTAAGAAATGCCCCTTGACCTCCTGCTTTCCTCTTCTGCAGTAGGGGTTATATATAACATATGCCTTGCACATTTACTTTACGGACTCAGGCACTCTGGTTGGTAAATGACGGCCCTGACTGTCTCCAGTGCTGCTCTTGAAAGAGCTGATTGAGCCTGTGTTTAGGAGAGCTACATTCGCCAGGGCCTTCGCCCTGAGGTCCCCTAGGGCTGCATCTGGTCACCTTCTACCTGGTCCACCTGCCTGTGCTCATTCCCTCACCTACTAGCTGAGCTACCCTACATCAGTGGATTGGAAGATTCCTGCCCCTCTCACTATTCCCTGCCTAACACTCAGGAAGGTGGAGCCAGAGAGCTCTCAGTCTCTTCCTTTCCAGCAGCAACAGCCTCCCAGCTGCCCCTTGGGTCCCCCACGAGGCAGGTGGACACGGATGCATCGACCTGGACGTGGTTGGATTCCTGTGGCATCTAACGTCACTGCCCCAGCAATCTGCGACGTCTCCCCCTGAGCCAGCTCAGTGCTGCTTCCACCTTCCAGCTGGAGAGAGGATTGGGTGAGGGTCAGCCAGGCAGAGACTGATGTATCTGTGGAAGTGTGGGAGACCAGATCTTGTCCTGTCTCCTGAGCAGGTAGCAGAAGAACCTGGTGATAAAGGTGGCTCAGTTAACTGCTAACATGTAGTTTGTAGGAGGACTGAGCTCCCCCATTTAAAACTTGCCAATGGAGTAAATCCCTGAGTCTGACTACAGTTCTGATAAACTGTGGAACAGAGAGGGCCTGTAGCTGGGCTGCGGGGTGGCAAACCTGTAGGACACACTGAATCTCCCTTTCTGCCCATCGTTCCATACCCAGGCAGATTGAGGCCATCTTTGTGAGCTGCTGTTAGCCCTGGCTGCTGGAACACCTGCTCTGAGCATAATGAAGCTGGTCTCAGGGTCGGAAATCAGCATCAGACTGCTTATTGCCGTGGAGAGAAAATTCCCACAGCCGCACCCGGTTGTCAGGGCTTTTCACCTGTGAGTTTCAAGCCCTACTTCCACGTGGCTCTGATGGGAGATGAGATGTGATGTGGAGGTGACAGGGACAAGGCCCAGGCAGTTCTTTGGGTGTTTTTCCAATTTTGATTTTTCTCTTGAGTTTTGATTTATCCCTTGAGTTTTGATTTTTCCTGGCTTTCAGGATTTCCTTTATTTCAGGAGGCAGCAAGGGTCTTGAATTTGAATCTGTTCTTTAGAAATCAGACTTTGGCTAGGCAGGCAATGCTTTTTCACGGGATGGAGAGAAGAGTCACTGGGGCCGGTATAGGAAGTGTGGCCAGGGAGTCAGTGCGGCTCAGGGGTAAAGAAGGACCAGAACACCAGGACCGGATCCCAGGATTTACAGCTGTCTGGAAAAGATGTGGGATCATTGCAGAGCCCTGCACTGAGGAAATTCGATGTCCCATGTCCTGATTGCACAAGGAGCAAGGTCATACAGTCAATCAGGAGCTCTGGGGACGGTCAGTGGAGTGGAGAGTCTCAGACAAAGGCTTGAAGTCCCTTGTCCTTGGGAATGGATTTTACAGGTGCCCAAAGTCACAGAGCAAGTTAATGATAGGATTAGAGATGGAAACCAAGGCCCCACCACATACTCCCTCCACGTGGGAGAGGAAAGGTTGGTGAGCAGAGTGGACCTGGATCCTCTGCACATGGAGAGCCGGAGGACCTGGGAGAAGGCTTTAGGCTGTGGTCTACGTCCTTTGGAAAGGGAGGGAAGAATCCGTGTTTTCTTACTCTCTGGAAATCCATGCCATCGTCCTCTGAGTGGCTCCAGAATTTCTATAAAACTCCATGGATGACTTCTGCGTTCCTATCAGCCTCAAAAGTAAAGCTGTTTAATTGTGTGACTTTGTTTTATTTCCAGAAATTTAAAAAGAGAGAGAGAGAGATGAACAACCAGGCGAGGAATGTTATGAGACCTCAGCGATCTCCAAGTAGAAAAGCAAGAGAAATCCTGAGCAGATGCCAGATGTCTCCACTCTCTGGGAGAAAGATACCAAAGTTTTAATCTGTGTAGTTGTTCCTCACTCAAAATCGCGGTGCCATTTTACGTTTGAGCCATCAGAATTTGTTTTTGAGTTCCTACCATATCCCAGCATTGTACTGAGTTTTGTGGAAAGGATCAAAGAAATTGTCAAGTGGCGTGTTTGTGGCTGTTGATAGTGCAGAACAGTCTACAGTAATGAAGCCTGCAGATAGAGGAGAAAGCACTCTGCAGTGTGCAGGCTTGGGCTACACAGGATTTAGGACACCAGACAGGAAGAAGGGTGTCTGAGTCCATTTTCTGTTGCTGTAACAAAATACTTGAGGCTGGGTACTTTATAAAGAGAAGAGGTTGATTTTGCTCATAGTTTCAGAGGCTGAAAGGTCAAGAATGAGCAACTGCATTTGCTTGGCCTCTGGCGAGAGTCCTCTTGACTGTGTCACATAATGGTGAGTTTCATCAGGACCAGAGTGCAGGCAAGAAGAGATCACAAGGTGAGACAGAAAGCCGGAGCGATTCAGGGGCCAGGCTTGCTCTTGTAATAACTTGCTCTGTCAAGAGCTAACTCGCAGCCAGGTACGGTGGCACACACCTGTAATCCCAGTGACATGGGAGGCTGAGGCAGGAGGATCCCAAGTTCAAAACCAACCTCAGCAACTTAGCAAGACCCTGTCAGAAAATAAAAGGGCTGAGGATGTAGCTCAGTTGGGGAGAGCCCCTGGATTAAATCCTCAGTATTTCAAAACAAAACACTCACTCCAGGAACACAGCATGAATCCCTGAGGGCAGCACTCTCAGTGCCCTCTTTGCCTCACCTCTACTTCCCCAGATCACCACACTGGGGACTGACACAGGGGACTTTGGAGGACACACTATATCCAGACCACAGTGGAGGGAAATGGGAGGAGAGCCCTAGAGGAGTTGCTCAGCTCTTGGGGTACCCTGGGTTCCTGCTCACTCACCCTCGAGCGTCCCCCAAGCCCGTGCGGTGTAGGGGGCTGGCTGCCACACAGAGCCTCTTGCTTAGAACAATCACGGAACGTGACGCAGAGCCTGGGTCCTTGAAGTGAATGGGGAAAGTGCTTCCTTCGGTCTGTTCCAGCTTGTCTATTCAGAAGTAATTTGGCACTGTGAATTCTTCCTTCTTAGGGGAAGACCTGGCCAAGACACTCATCTGGACAAGCAGTAATTAAACTGCCAGGGTCTGTGTCTGATGTCACTGAGGTCACTGAGCCTGAGGACTTGTGTGCCCCAGAGTGCTGTCTCCTGCCGCGCACCAGCGATGGAGCCCTTCCTTTCCCATGTTACCAAAAGTAATGTCTTAACTAAAACTAGGAAACATTAAAACACAAAGCAAAACTAGGAGCAGTCACGTGGGTTGAGGAAAGAAAAAGAAAAGGTCCCTTTTCTAACAGGGTTTTTTTTTTTTTAAAGAGAGAGGGACAGTGATAGGAACAGCTTTATTTTTAGCTTTTCACGTGGACTCTGTTGCTCCGACACTTAGCTGTGTATGTGGTGCTAGGGTTTTAATCCAGGTCCTTGCGCATGGCAGGCAAGCGCCCTAACCGCTGAGCCACCGCTCCAGCCCTTTCCTAACAGTTTTGAACAGCAAAACTGCTTGATTTAATTTTTCACTCTTTTTCCCCAGCTTGAAAACACAATGAAATGGAAACTTTACATGGGATTGGACCAGGAAAGTACAGGTTTTACCCTTGCTTATAAAAACAGAGTGTTTAAAAGTCTCATTTTCTGCCTCTCTGAGGACTGGCGTAGGAGGAAGAAACAATCTGGTACATGCTAGAAGCGCAGAACGAGGGCCGTTTCCACTGTAAACAGACCCTGCCCTCTGCATTTTTAGGATCTGCAGTGTAAAGCTCAGTGCAGTCGCACAGAAACAGGCGCTCCCTCCCTCCCCTGTGTTCCCGTGAACTTTGAGCCTGGGCTGGGGCTCCTGTCCTGCTCTGCTAATCTCCCTGTGGCCTCCTGCTGCCCGCGTTGCAGGCTGGGGGAATCTTCCCTCCACATTTGCTGTTCCTTCAGAAGCACACTGGGTGTCCCCATGTGGGAGCACCTGGGGACTTGCCACACAGCCACAGCATTGAGTGTGCCCCAGTGTGTGTGCACGTGTGCCTTGTTGGGGTAGCAAATCTGTGTTCCTGTGACCGCAGAAGCACGTGGTTCTATATCCCAGTCAGGACTTTCACCTGTAAGGAATCTGCTTTCGTGGTATACGTGGATTGGATTTATGCAGGTTTCTAGTTAATGCGTTCAAACGCACGTTTTCCTTATCACCGTACAGAGTGACCTCCGTGTACTCAGTCTCATGGTGTCCTTGTTTATTTTTATTTCTTTCCTACTTTTGTGTTTCTATTTTTCTTTCTGATAGTTTCCAAAGCCTGAGGTTGTCTAGTGAATGTACAGATATAACATAGGATTGCGTATAATAGTTTATATGTGCCTATTTACTGCTGTCTTACCCCCTCTGGAATATCAGGTTCCTGAGGGCAGAAACTGTGTTTCCAGCACATAGCACAAGCTCATTGCTGGCTGATTTAAAAAAAAATATAATGAAACCAGGCCCAGTGTTGCACATCTAGACTTCCAGAGGCTCGGGAAGCTGAGGCAAGAGGATCACAAGTTCAAGGCCAGCCTCAGCAACTTCAGGAGACCCTGTCTCAAAAATAAAAAATACAAAGGACTAGAGATGTGGTTTAGTGGTAAAGCACCCCATGTTCATTCCCCAATATCTAAAAAAAAAAAAATTATATGTGTGTGCGCACGTGTGTATAGTTTAGAGCAGTTATAGTATGTTACTAGAAAATCCCTAATTAAGCTGGGCATGGTGGCACATGTCTGTAATCCCAGTAACTCAGGAGGCTGAGGCAGGAGGATTGGAAGTTCAAGGCCAGCCTCAGCTACTTAGTGAGGCCCTAAGCAACTTAGCAAGACCCTGTCTCAAAAAGGGTGGGGATGTGGCCCAGTGGTAAATCACCCCTGGGTTTGATCCCCAGTACCAAAGGAAAAAAAAAGCCCATTGTAACAGTTTAAATGATTTAACCATTTTCTAGGGGAATAGGGATTTAAAAGTAATGTTTTAAATTTTTTTTCCCAACACTCCTTATCCCTGAAATCACATTTATTTAACTTCATTCTTCGGTCTCTCCTTCAGGATATTTTAGAGTGCCTTCTCAGTACCAGCTACTACAATAAAACAAACATGCTCCTTGTCCAGCAGGAGCTTACCATCTGTCCACTGGGATGGTGGACAAGCTGTAGCCGTTGGGTGCTGGACGCTGGGGCTGCAGTAAATTTCAGGTGCAGCCGGAGGCACAGCTAACCCAGAGATGGGGCTTCCGGCAAGAGCCTCAAGTGGCAGCTGAATTCAGAGCTGGCCAGCAGGTGGAGGGTGGCGAGTGTGGGCGGGAAGGGGCTTGGGTGGGCAGCTGGAAGCTGCCGTGTGCTGGGGGGTGGAGGAAATGCCCTGCGAGAGGGTCTGGAACCTCTGGGAGCCACATTCAGTTCTGCATGGAGGAAGCGCAAGTCCTTCACGGAGGTTGGCAGGAAGTGCCAGTGGGAAAGTGGACGAGAGTCACAGTGAGAGGGGACTTGCTGTGGGCCCTGTGGTGTCTGGTGGAAATCCCTGGAGGGTTTTAGACAGGAAGGACCAGATTGGAATTTCAGGGTGCTGGGTTTTGAAGTAGCCCAGATTTAGGACCAGCTGTCCAGCCTGCATTTGCTCATCCATTTTTGTTTGTTTGTTTTTTTTTCTCTCAGTACTGAGGATTGAGCCCAGAGGGTCCTCTCACTGAGCTACATCCCCAGCCCTTTTTATTTTCTGAGACAGGGGCTCACTAAGTTGCTGAGGCTGGCCTCAAACTTGCAGTCCTCCCACCTCAGCCTCCCCAGTACTGGAGTTACAGGTGTGTACCACCACATCCCACAGCACTTACCCATTTTTCAAGTTGCAATAAGGGATGAACACAATGGCTCAGGGCAAAGCCATTCCTATGAACATTAAAACCCCCAAATCCCTCAAAGTGGACACAGTTAACTTGCTAAGTAATACTCCCAAAGCACCCAGCGGAGGTGGTTTCTCTCCACCATACCTTATTTTTTTTAATGTTTCCTCCACCCCTTTTTCCCATCTTAGAACAACAAGGTCACACTCTTCCGCCAGCTGCAGCAGATGACCTACAGCCTGATCGAGTGGCGCTCCCAGATCCTGTCCGGGACACTCCCAAAGGATGAACTGGCAGAGCTCAAGAAGAAGGTCACGGCCAAGATTGATCATGGGAACAGGTAAATGGAGGGTCCCGTTTCCCTGGAGACCTGGACAGTGACAGACACGTCCATGCTAAGGATACTGCGTGGAGAATGTCATTTTAAATCCTTTAAGAAATCTCAGTTGACCCAACAATTGAACAGAGGGGTACACCGGCTTTTCAACACGCGCGTGTGATAAGGAGCAGTGTTTTGATCAGGATCGTTAGCGTATCCACCACCTCTAAACATGTGTCATTGCTTTGTTTGGGGAACGTTGAAAATCCTGTCTGTTGGCTGCTTGAAATACATGGTTCATTGCCGCCAGCCACAGTGACCCTACCGTAGGGCATTAACTGCTGTTCCCCGCATCTAACTGCACCCGCTGTGCCTCTCCCCATTCCCCGCACTCCCTCCCCGGCCACCCAACAAACTTTTGGTCAAAGAACAAAGTGTGCTACTCCATTTGTGTCTTAGAAAACATTTGATTTTATTGAATTTTCACAGTACCCTCTGTGGTTCAGACACTGCTGTCCTCTGGTTTCCTGGAGCTGACACCTAAGTACAAAGGACAGGGCTTGGGACGAAGCAGTGGGTGGCTGAGCCTCTGGAGCCAGCAGAGGTGCCTGAGCCTTCTATTCTTATTCTATGACGATGCTAAATCCACATCAGACTCTTCCTGTCTGTATCTCTCCACCTCCCTGTAATGGGGCCGTGGTTTACAGTGCATGGAAACCAGGATCCCCAGAGCAGTAAAGGAGTGTCCAGCCTAGCCATTGTATCTGCTGGTCACTTCCTGGATCTTCTGATTAGCTCAGGCAGGTGTGTGGGTCCAGCTATCACTGCCTTTAGGAAGATGAGAAATTCAGTCAGTTGATGAACGTATGGTGGCCTGGGACTCGTGCCTGCTGGCCAGCCCTGTCCAAGAGACCACAGTGGCTCCTCTGTTAGTTTTTGTTGGGATTCATTGGTATGGTGTTTCATTTTCCAAGTTTCTTCAACTGGCGCATATGTGATGTTTTTCCAATCCCTTTAATCCATTTTTCCAACCTCAGGACTCTTGAATATCCCTCACAGACCTGCTAAAGTTCAGCTCAGTACTTTACCCAGCTAATTGTCTTAAAGTGTCAATCTATTCAGAAATAGCTGGAATCAACATATCATACAATATGCAGATCCAATCAGTGTTTATGAAGCGCCTCCTTTCTGCACCTATGAAATAGCATAAAGACGCAGATCAGTGCAGTGGTACATTCCTATAACTGTAGTGACTTGGGAGCAGATCACGTGAGTGCACGTACGTGGTTCTTCCCAAGCTCCTGGTTGATGGGAAAGCTTCAGCTTTCCTTCTGCTCCACATGTGGTGATCCTCCCCAACACTTGGGTTAAGTGATAGCTCTGCCAGTTATTTAGTGTCAGAGGACTTTTTAGAAAGCCAGCTGGGGATCTGGAGTGGTGGCCTAGCAGTTACAGCGCTTGCCTGGAATGCATGAGGACCTGGGTTCAAACCCCAGCATCACTTTTACAACTGAATGTCAGAGCAATGAAACCAGATGGAAAACTAAAGTTGATTCTTTTTTTTTTTTTTTCTTTCTTAAAAAAGCAAGCCAGCCAGCTAGGCTGGGACCAGGCAGCTCTCCTTGCACATGTGCTGCCTACGTCTTTCAGGGTCTTTCCACAGTGCCTTTGCCTGGAGGTGCCCTCAGTCTCTGGCTCAGGATGGAAATGTCCCAGAGGTGGTAGAACCTGGCTGCTTTCCCATTCTAGCCCTTGAAGGCAGCTCAGAAAATGAGGTCTGTGTACCGTGATCCAGGCTGAGCAGCCGGCAGGGCCATGCTGCATGGGTCTGGGTGGCCCACGGGTCCGGCTGTGGTGGAAAAGACCTGCCAGACCAAATCGGTTGATGGAGATGCTAGGAAACAGTGAGTGGGGAAATCAGGCATTTTCGCTTTCTTCCCAAAGACTTGGCACGCTTCAGTGTTACCTCTGTGTGTTCTTGGTGTTCCGATGTCCCCATTCCCAAATTGCTGGTTCCAGAAATGCACACGGGGCATTCAGACAGCAGGGTCCTGTGTCCACCAACCTCCGACTTCATGGAAGCCCTTTGGGCATGAAAGCTTGGCCAGGGTGCTTGTGCCCACCACGTGGCCCTCATCTTCCCATGTAGCACTCAGCCACCACTTAGTGCAGTCGGCTTTTTCCTAAACCAGCCGCTGCACCAAGAGCTGACGTTTATTGAGTGCTGTGTGAGATGTTGTATTAGGTACTTCACATGCATTATCTCCCTGACTGCTCACGAGGACTTGGAAGGGTAAGAAACACATACAGATGAAGAAGCCAGGCCTTGCAGAATGAAGGGTTCACAATGGTACCAGGCATTAGAGCCAAGCTTCGGATCCTGGTCTACATGACCTCAGAGCCAGTGCTCCTAGGAGGGTCATGAAAGCCACAGCCAGAACTGACTGTATTGACCTCCTGTGAAGCTGTCCTGAATTGAGCAAGGAAATCAGGGCAAGCCCTCAGATGACTGTGCCAACTCATAGAAGACCAGGGCAAAGAGGCCCTGGAGAGAGGATCGGACGGAGGCAGTGTCACTTGTGCTTTCCCCCTTGAGGCTTACTGGACCAAATTGCTCTGCATGTCCTGATGCAGGTTGGACTAGCATCTTGTGAGTTTCCAGTCATCGTTGTTTCATGGAAAGGAGGCAGAGATCAGAAGGAAGAAAGTCTGGGAACTCCTCTTCCTTGGCTTGTCCAGCACCCAGCCTTTCGACCTCTGGGTTTTTTATGAGGGCTCTTTGTAAACTCGCTTCCCTGCTGGGAGAATCGCTGCCTGACCTCTCCCTCTCTCCAGAATGCTTGGATTAGACCTGGTAGTGCGAGATGACAACGGGAACATCTTGGACCCAGATGAAACCAGCACCGTTGCCCTCTTCAAGGCCCATGAAGTGGCCTCAAAAAGGATTGAGGAGAAGATCCAGGAAGAGAAGGTACGTCTCCTCCCATGTGAAGGTCTTGGCTGCCGGATTCCAGTTTCGCTTTGGTTTTTGGTGAGAGAAAGGAAGTCATTGACCCAGTTAGAAATGTCTAGAAAAATCATGTGGGTTCTTATTTTACAAAAGAAACAGCAAAAAGAATGAGGTCACCATATACGTTCTGTTTTGGAAAGATTGCAAAGCAGCGCATGTATATTCAGTGGAAAAAGCAAGATACAGAACGGTGTCCATAAAATGCTGTCATTTGTGTCACGAGAGGACGTGGCGTGCATCGATGCTTGCATATGCGTAGACTGTGAGATGATAGATAAGACATTGATTGCTAAAGGACGCCTCTGGAGAACTAGGTGGAAGGGAGACTTCATTGTGTAATCGCCTATATCTGGTGCATATATTACAAATTTCAAAGTAATAAATAATATTTAAAACTAAAGCAAAAGATTTTGAAAGTAGTAACTGTACATTTAAAAAAAAATAAGCTGGGGCTGGAGTGGTGGCTCGGCAGTTACGGCGCTTGCCTGGCATATGCAAGTACACGGGTTCAAACCCCAGCACCCACGTGCACAACTAAAGTGTCAGCAATGTGAAAAACTCAATAAATATTGATTCTCTCTCTTTCTCTTTCTCTCCCTCTCCCTCTCCCTCTCTCTCCCACTGTCCTTTTCTCTTTAAAAAAGAAAAAAAAAGTTAAAAAATAAAAAAAAATTAAAAAAAATAAGCCAGGCGTGGTGGTGCATGCATGTAATCCCAGTGGCTCGGGAGGCTGAGGCTGGAGGATTGCAAGCTCAAACCCAGCCTCAGCAAGTGAGTGAGGCCCTAAGCAACTTAGTGAGAACCTGTCTCAAAAAGCACAGGGCTGGAGAGGTGGCTCAGCAGTGGAATGCTTGCCTGGCTTGCACAAGGACCTGAGTTTGATCTCTAGCATTGTATACACAAGCAAAGAGAGTCGGGGGAAAACCAGATGAAAAAACAAAAAATGAACTCTTGGGGCTGTAGCAGTGGCTCAGCAGTTAGGTTGCTTGCTTGGTAAGCGGGAGTATGGCGAGTTCAAACCCCAGCACCACGTACACAGTGGACATCTCAGAGCAATGAAAGCCACGAGAAAAACTAAATAAAATTGATCTGTCTGTCTCTCACACTGTCCCTCTCTCTCTAAAAAAAAAAAAAATAATAATAACTTTCTTTGTATCTCACATACACACTCTCTCTTTTAAAATAAGTACAGATAAGATAAAAGACAGGGCTGGAAATATGGCTCAGTGGTTAAATGCACTGGGTTCAATCTTAGTACTAATATATATCTATATATCTGTAAAACGGATGAGAAAGAAGTCGCCTATCTTGTGACCTCCCAGACCCTGTCTTACTGATATTTGGTATGTTTTCTTGTAGTCTTTTTATTTTAATGAGTCCGTATCTGTGTAGCTTTGCTTTCTTCACCACGGTGATGATAATATTTGTTTCTGAATCCAGTGGGAACCATACCCAAGGGTGAAGCCTTTCTGGGGGGATTTTTTGTTTCCAATGGAGTTATTCCCACAGAGAGATAACAGGAGTTTTTTCCGTTGTGAGCTTCACCCAGCAGCCATCATTGGGAGATAAGAACTGCCGGAATCTGGTAAAACCATGAATCATCACCTTGAGGCAGCATTTATTGAATCCTATGGGTTCCAGGCCCTGAACGGGACAGCTTGCACGTCTCAGTGATGTTCACGTCTTGCTCGTCACCTGATGGCAGGGTCCTCCATCCACCAGGTCCACTTTCTTCTTAGCAAGTGCGTCTCCCAGGGGTGACTGACTGATTCCTCCTTGGCAGGATGATTTCTTTGCCAGCATTTTCCCACTTGCTGAATCCAAGGCTTTTCTGTCTCTTCCCCAGTCCATTCTGCAGAACCTGGGCTTACGGGGCCAGGCCGTCTTCAATGCCGCCCACACTTACGGCCTCTACGTGAACTTCAAGAACTTTGTCTGCAACATCGGGGAGGATGCAGAGCTGTTCATGGCCCTCTATGACCCTGACCAGTCCACCTTCATCAGGTAGCAGAGACCCAGGTCACCTAGCAAAATGCCCAGTTCAGAAAGGGAGACAGGATTTCTAGACAGTAGAAGGTGAAGTCCTGTAGTCTCGGAACCTTTCTCGATTGCTGCTCAGTGTGGCCACAGCGTGTAGACTCCCTGGGGTGTAGAGACCACGTAAAACCAGTCAGGACACAGAGGTGAGGACAGAGAATCCCAAAGACCACAGGGTGGAGCGCAGATGGCTTTTAGGGCTCTGCAACTGGCCTGTGTGGTTTCACCGTACCTTTGTCCAAACCCATCGAATGCACAAGAGCGAGAATGAACTCTCGTGGCTGCCGTGGGCCTTCATGCTGTGTCGAGGAGGGCTCGTCAGGGTGACGAGTCACTCTAGGGGGGATGTGTGTGCGTGGCAGCACAGGATCGGGGGAACTCTCTGCATGTTCAGCTCACCTTTGATGTGAACCCAGAGCTGTTCTATAAAATGAAGTGTCTAAAAATGTTTCTCATAACGGTTGTGGGGAATGGGAATGGGCACTGTTCAGCCCTGGGCACCCAAGGAAATGCAGATTTGTTTTTGAGAAGATGTTAAAAATAGAGACTGACAAAGCATTTATTATTTTTAAAAGCTTTTGAGGGGTTGGGGATCTAGCTCAGTGGCAGAGCCCTTGCCTAGCACGCGCAAGGCCCCGAGTTCGGTCCTCATTCCCCAGCTGGCTTCCCATGAAGAATTATTTTCATCCTTTTTTTTTTTTGGCAGTGAGAACTATCTAATTCGTTGGGGCAGTAATGGGATGCCCAAGGAAATTGAGAAGCTCAATAACCTTCAAGCAGTGTTTACTGTAAGTTCACCTTGAATTTGATCATTTTCTTTGTTAGGGTATCAGTGGATACACCTGGTGGGTACGTGGACCGCATAAAAGATGAAAAGTCATGTTCGCCCTCGCAGAAGTGACCCACTTGTTTATTCAGCAGATATTTACTGCATATGTAATAGATGTTGGACACTGATTACAAATCGAGGGACGGAAGGAATCCCGGTGAACAAATCAGGGGGGAAATATTTGTTCTGCCGTGGGCAGTGGTGCACGTCTGTCATTCCAGTGACTTGGGAGGCTGAGGCAGGAGGATCACAAGTTCAAAGCCAGCCTCAGCAACTTAGTGAGGCCCTAAGCAACTTAGTGAGACCCTGTCTCAAAATAAACAGTAAAAAGGGCTGGGGTTGGAGCTCAGTGGTTAAGCACCCCTGGGTTCAATCCCTGGTGCCAAAAATAAATACACAAAGTATGGTAACTATTTCCTTGGACAGTTTCGAACACTTTGTTTATGAATGATTGCTCATTTATTAACATATCTGTGCCACACTTGACGTAACTGTCACTTGGAGTCCAATCCTCTCCTAACAGAAGCTGCAGACCCTGGCGTAGGAATTCGGGACGGACGTTGTTACTCCTGTCTCGCTGACCTGAGACAGCTGAGTTGAAGCATAGTTCTTGCTTCAGCAAAGAGGGCTTGGAATGCTGTTTCCTAAAGACTGTGTGATGTAGTGGCATCGTTTCTGATGCTGCGTGAGTGAGCACCCTCCTGGGCTTGCTCGCCCTTCCTTAGGAACAGCCCGGCGGGGCAGAGCCCTCCCGCCACCCCCTCCCGGTTCAGCAGCCATGCTGGGCCCTCTTCACGCAGGAGCCCTGAGCACACAGGCTGGGGCCTACGCTGTACTCACCTCCCAGGATTGTTTTGAACACGAAATGAAACGTCCCAGGCTTGTGTAGACACCCAGTTTTTATTTCATTTATCACTGAAATGCATCCTATATTGAGATAGGCCCTGAACGGGTATAAAGTCACAGCAGTGAGTGTCCTGATGTTTAAATACCCTGCTTCACTCACTAAACCAGGGACTTCATATTGACTCTGCTGTCTTCTAGAAATTTCTCTTTCATTCCTTCCTTCATTTATTTATTTGTTTTTGTGGTACTAGAGATCGAGTCCAGGGCCTCATGTTTGCTAGGCAAGCTCTACCACTGAGCTGCATCCACAGCCTGCTTGCTTGCTTATTTATTTATTTATTTATTTATTTTTTGAGTCCGGGTCTTGCTAAATTGCTGAGGCTGGCCTTGAACTTGCCATCCTCCTGTCTCAGCCTCCTGAGTTGCTGGGATTAAAGGCATGCCCCATTGTACTTAGCTTTTTTTTTTTTAGAAATTTGAAGTAGGAACTAGGGAAGAAAAAAAGGTGTTATTTTATAAATACAAAATCATTTTCTCTGATGCCGTAATTGTTCTTAGATGGTCATGGGGAGGAGAGGACTCTGGTATTTCAGCATTGGGGAATATGCTCTGTCATGGAGTGAAGAGAGAATTCTCTCGAAGGTGGCAGTGACCCAGCCTGACCCCTCTCTGTGTTCTTTGCCGCCAGGACCTCAGCAGCACGGACCTCATCCGGCCACGCATCAGCCTCGTGTGCCAGATCGTCCGGGTGGGGCACATGGAGCTGAAGGAGGGCAAGAAGCACACCTGTGGACTCCGGAGGCCGTTTGGAGTGGCAGGTACGAGAGGGGCTACTAAAGTGACATGGCTGCTGCAGGTGACGGTGTGGCAGCTCCTCACAGACCTCAGCCTAGGACTGGTGCAGGAGACAGCAGCCCCTCGTGAGGACCTGCGCGAGAGCGAGGCCTCTACACTCACTCAGCTGACAGCCGCTCTTCACAGCAGCCGCAGGGTGGCGCTGCCAGGCGTCCCTCCAGGGATGAATGGATGAGGAAACATGGCAGGTGCCCCGGGGAAGTGTCACACAGCCTGTGTGATCCAGCCTGCGTGAGCCTCGAGAATGTCACCCTAAGCCACCTAAGCCAGACGCACAAGAGAAAAACATGGATCGATCGATCCATTTACATGAGGTCCCTAGAGGAGTCAGATTCACAGAGCGGAAGGAGCAGGGCGGGGGTGCTGAGTGCTGCAGAGTTTCATTTTGGGAAGATGGAAAAGTTTGGGATGGCTGGTGGTGCTGTTAGGGCCACTGCACTGAACGTGTAAAAATGGTTAAGATGGGGCTGGAGCGGTGGCTCAGTGGGTATGGCACTTGCCTGGCGTGGGCGAGTACACGGGTTCAAACCCCAGCACCACATACACGACCAAGTGTCGGAGCACTGAAAGCCACGTGAAAAACTCAATAAAAATTGATTCTCAACTTTCTCCCTCTCACTGTCCCTCTCTTTTTTTAAAAAAAATGATAAAGATGGTAAATTTTATGCTATGTGTATTTTAGCAAAGTTTAAAAAACTGAAACAGAGGAAAGACAGAAGACAGGCAGCTGGCCAGAGAGCCAGCCCAGATGGGGAGAGATGGACTGTGTCACAGTGTCCTCGTACATCCTTTGCCCCCAGGACTGCCCAGTCTGTCCTTGGATTCTGTGTCCTCACCTCGGCCCCTGTTCCCCTCTCGATGTCCAGCAGTGTCTCAAACACAGTGGAGTCAGAGGAGGCTGTTGGAACCCTTCCTGCCTGTGTCCACGGATTCGTTTCTTTTCTTTTTTAAGTGGCTGGGCCTTGAACCCAGGGCCTCTTGTCTGCGAGGCCAGAATTCTATCACCGAGCTATATCCCTGCCCCAGTAAATGTTTTTGTATGATTTTGCAAGGTTTCATCAAGAGCTGTCAGCAGGGATGTGACCCTGCTTCCTGCAGCGTCCTAGCAGCCCCCGTTTCTCTAGACCTGCATGGTGTGTTGTCTGAGTCGCTCTGCAGTGTGCATTCCTTCCCTCTCCTTGGTTCTTCATAGCAGAACGATCTTATATCCTAGTACTTGCATTTATCTCCAAACAGCTTACCTGGGGGGTTGAGTGTTAGTGTGGGGTTTGTGGCCACACTAATTTATTAACCCAGGCATCATCTCCTGCGGAGGGACCCGCCTGTCAGCACTGCAGATCAGCCCACTTAGTATTCTGGGCAGCTGGGCACAGTGGTTATGTGACTTGGCTCTGTAGTCACTGTTGGGTTCATTTCTGGACTTTACTTAAAACTGAATTAAGGGTAAATTTCTAACTTTTCTGTGCTTCAGTTTCTTCAGTTGTCTCTCTCTCTTTTTTATTTTTTGGTACCAGGCAGGGATTGAACCTGGGGTGCTCTACCACTGAACCAGCCCTTTCTATTTTTTTGTTTGAGGCAGGATCTCATTAAGTTGTTTAGGGCCTCACTAAGTTGCTGAGGCTGGCTTTGAACTTGCAATCCTCCTGCCTCAGCCTCCTGAGCCGCTGAGATTACAGGCATGGGCCACCGTGCCCGACTAGTTTCCTCATTTCTCAACCTGGGGCTCATGTCTAGGAATGAGATAACCCAGGAGCAGGCTGAGAACAGTGCTGTACTATGTGTTTTTGTGGGGAAGGAACAGATCACGGTTGGATATGTGGTGATGCTCCTGCCCAAGGATCTGTAGAAACCAGGAGAAAATATGTCAGAGGCAGATGATTCCTTCAAGTCTTGGCTTTCTCTTCAGATCTTTAATTCTCTAGAGTCCTGACAAAAAAAAATAAGTCTTCTCTGTGACTTCCAATGCAGGCTTGCTAAAAAGTAATAGGTTTCAAAAACCTCAATAATTTAGCAATGTGGTCTTTTAAAAGGGCTGCTCTGCAGGGTTGATCTGAGAAGATCCAAACCCCCTTCTGAGCAGGGCCTGCCTGCTGCTGAGGTGGGTGCACTGGAAATTATCCTCTCGGCTTCTTTCTTCTTCCGGTCTTCTGTGTTTGCTGATACCATCCCTGTCCATGGAAGCTTTGTGAGGCATGGAGCAGTTAGCGTCTTTAACCACGTGTATCTCTTTCCTAGTGATGGATATTTCTGACATCATACACGGGAAGGTGGATGATGAAGAGAAGCAACATTTTATTCCCTTTCAGCAGTAAGTACTTTGGCTTCAGTCCCTGGGGACTTGAGACCTGTATTAACCGTTCAAATGCCGGGTAAACACAGAACCACGTGCGCGGAATCCTTGTCAATTAAGGAGTGAGAACTCTTCACCCGAAGGTTGTCAGCTGAGAGGCCCACGTAAGGTTTTAACTCAGCACTTTATGTTGGTCTCTAGTTTAAGAGGGTAAACGGAATTTTTTTCTGATTGCCTAAAAATAACCAAATTGGTAAGGGTGTGTCTACGCTGGAAGCCAGAGGATGGTGCCATTTCAGCGTCAGAAATGTTGTGTGGAGCAGAGGTGTTGTGGAGACAAGGAGTCCACTGGGAGAGCAGAGCTTCCCAGTGTCTTGCATATGATTCCCGGAGACTCTTGTTAGAAGGCAGACTTTTTTTTTCCAGTAAATAACTTTTTTTTATTAAGGAGTTGAGTTATTGTATAATTATAAATGCATATAAAGTAACAATATGATATGCATTTGTTTTTAAACCAGAATCACCCCCACATTGCCCACACCCCAGTCTCTTGAATCTTCTGTTTCACCCCTACAAAGAATGTGAGAAGGCAAACTTTGATCTGGTAGTTCTGAGGTCTGCATCTAGCGAACTTCCAGGTGATGCTCAGGGCACACTAGTCCAGGGACCACTCTTGGAGTAGCAACCGTTTAGGAGGTGAGAGAGTGAAGGAGTACCTAGCTCACAGGTTAGGGTTACTGCAAGCGGGGAAGCCGGCCTGGGAGCTCAGGAAAGGATTCCTCCAGGCCCCCATCCTGGCCTGAGGGAGCTGGCCGGCCTTTGGGGGACTCCGAGCTCAGGGCTGAGGGGGCTCTGAGAAGTATGGTGCAGCCGGGCTCCTCTCACCTGCTGCATAGTCGCTGGTGGCCTGGGGGACGCTGCTGGAGGTGACCCCTCCCAGGGGCCGGATGCAGGGCAAAGGTTGTTGTCTCAGCTGACTTCCAGCTGCCACCCACCACAGGTTGACAGGAAGAAGCAGAATTTCAGAAACCAGCCCAAGAATATTTATGTTCATGTATCATTTTTACAGATGATAGCACAAATGAGTAGAGAAAGACAGGCTATATAATTTTGGAGAAAATTAGCTAACCATTTAAGAAATATTAAGATAGAGCCCAGTCACACAACTTATTTCAATATAAATTACAGATAATTAAATGTATAACTGCAAGAGCTAAATTTTTAAAATACTATAGGAAGGGGGCTGGAGCACTGGCTTAGCATTTGCAGCACTTGCCTGGCAAGCTTGAGGACCCAGATTCAAACCCCAGCACCACATACACAACTAAGTGTTGGAGAAGCAAAGGCCAGACAGAAAAATAACTCGATTCTTTCTTTCTCTCTGTCTTTTTCTCTCTCTCATTCTCTCCCTCTTTTCAAAACAAAAGAGTAGTATAGAAAAATAGAAGTTAGTGACATAGGGAAGTCATTTTCAGTCATACACCAAATATTCAACCAAAAATTGATAGATTTATCTACCCTCCAAATTTAAATAACATACATACAGAAGAAAACACTGAAGAAAGTCTTTATAATGTATATTAGAAAGAATGAGTATTTTTTTTTAAATAGGGACAGTGAGAGAGAGAGGAAGAAAAAATCAGTTTTATTTAGTTTTTCACGTGGCTTTCATTGCTCCGACACTGTTGCGTACGTGGTGCTGGGGTTTGAACCCACATCCATGCATGTGGCAGGCAAGCACCGTAGCCATGAGCCACTGCTCCAGCCCTGAGTATTCTTAATATATAAAAAATTGATAGAAATTTGGAAGAATATAGACTAGAAAAGAAACAGAAACACAGAAAGAAATTAGATGAGGATCAATGAAATACAAAGCCATTTGTAAAAGGCCTTGAAATTTAGATATCGCAAAGGATGCCCTCCATAATGAATGGTGGTTATTTACCTATTCATGATTTCACCCTCTTGCTGTCTGCTTCCTAGTTGTCCCATAATAAATATATATTAAATATAATTTAATTTAAATTGTAAAAATCCTGGTCTTTCAGTTTGCAAGTTCCCGTTGAACTGTGCCTGGCTCCTTAGCAATCCCTGGTAGTGCCGTCAGGACAGTGGGAACTGTTAGTCCTTTGCCCTCCCTCTCGGAGCCCCAGCCTGACGTGACCATGCAAGAAGGGCTTCTGGCTGTGACCCTGCCTTTGAGGTCCTAGGTGTGGTCTGCCATTGCGTGGGGATCTAAGGGCACCTTCCCGATGCCCTCACTCCTGCCTCCTATACGCTGGGTGTGGTAGGCAGGGCCTTGGGAGGCACAAGAGCCTCACAGAAGAGGAAAGTGATCACACTGTCACATGCAACTGGAACCAGAAGCCGCGTCTCCCAGCCCTCCTGTGTGTGGCCCTTCAATTCAGTCTCGGCAGGCATCTCAGAAAGACCTCTGAGCATTGCCTCTGATTTTAGTTAACATTTGGCTGTCAGTTTTGTTTATTATTGGTTTTTTTTTTCCTTCTTTGCCTCAAGATCTTTACAAGATAAAATTAATGTCAAAGATGGATGCCCAGGGGCTGCAGCAGTGGCTGAGTGGTTAGAGCATTTACCTGTCATGCGCAAAGACCCAGGTTCAAACCCCAGTACCACATATACAACTGTCAGAAAAACAAAGGCCAGATGAAAAAATAAAATTGATTATCTCCTTATCTCTTAAAAAAAATAAAGATAACCCTAAGGAAAGATAGTGTTAAATATCTATTTTACTTTATTTTAGCACTAGGGATTGAGCTCAGGGCCTGGCGTGCTGTGCCACAGAGCCACATCCCCAGCCTTATTTTAATGATCTTTTTTTTATTTCCCAAAGAGAGGAGGAAAGAGAGAGAGAGAATCAATTTTTATTTAGTTTTTCACATGGCTTTCGTTGCTCCGACACTTAGTTGTGTACGTGGGTGCTGGGGTTTGAACCTGTGTACTCATGCATGCCGGGCAAGTGCTGTAACTGTGGGGCCACCGCTCCAGCCCAATCTTTAATTATCTTAACTGGCTTTATTTTCTGTTCCAGGGTTGGGCAATACTTTATTCCACAAAACTGTGTAACTATTCCGAGGAAGTGAACAGAGGAAGGCTGGAACAAGCAGAAACAAAAAGAAACAGGATTAGTCATGTCAGAGTTACTGACTTTCCTTGTAAGGCAGGGATAGGAAGATGGAACAGTGGACTGGTTAACATTAAGTTACGTTAGTAGGACCTTAGTACTTTTATGATGAAAGGAATTAGGGCAAAGAGTGCTTTATTATCAAGCCACGTGGAAGCCTATTTGGGAGATTGAGCTTCTTCTCTCCTGATGTTTGGAAGCTCCGAGTTCTCATTTTCAGCTTGGAACTTTACCATGAATGACACCATTTTGATCTTGAGCCTGATCTGATGGACCTTAGTCCAACACCCAGACTTCCTATGATTCCTGTTTAAAGAAGAGGCCCCTGGTAGGCTTAGGGTTTGTGTTTCAACTTAGAGTTCTTCCCGTAAGAACCGCGTGGTCTGAGGTGGTGCTGCAGAGCGGGTCTCTTCCTCCTGTTCCTCCTCACCTGTCCTCCTCTTTGCCAGAATTGCCATGGAGACCTACATTCGGCAGAGGCAGCTCATAATGTCACCCTTGACCTCGCACGTGACTGGGGAGAATGAGCCGCTCACTTCAGTCCTGAATAAAGTGATAGCAGCCAAGGAAGTGAATCACAAGGGACAAGGTACATCTGTGCTGGGCTGAGCGGGGACTTTGACCAGGGTGGGGAGGCAGGCCTTGGACTCCGGCTTTTCGCCGGCTCTGATACACAGCAGCCTCTGCTGGGGACCAGGAGTGCACCTACCTGACGGGGATCCCAGCTGAACCGGAAAAGCTCTGAGTGGAAGTTTCATCCCTTGAGTGTTGCAGTCCACCCTGCATTCCCAGTGTGATTCCGAGCTACCGCAGAAAGAAAAAGAGAATCAGAGATAGTGACGTTCCACCCCTGAATAAGTTTATTCCATTCCACTTTCTAAAATCGGTCGGAAGGAGAAATACAAATGAATGTGTCTTAATGTAATAACATATACTGTAATATGTGATTTCATATTTTCCTACATAATAATATAAAATACCTCACAAAGCCTCCTTAATTATTTTTAGTATTGTTGTGTCTCATTCTGAGTTTTCATAACTTAGAGATGTTCTGCATATGGAAACTCATTTTAAATTCAGATAATAAGGAAAAATACCTATAATTTTACAACTTAGATTCCAAGGTGGTGACCCTCTTTGGATAATTTTGAAGATTGAGTCACTTTTTTCCATTGCTCTATAACTGATATATACTTTTTTCAATATTTTTGGTTTCTCATGTATTCCCAATTTTCCTGAGTGGGGAAAGATATGTTAAACTACACATAAAGACTCTGAAAACAAATAACTGAATGTATCTGGTATTTTGTAGCTCTTAAGAATATAGGTTTAGTTTTAGAGTAGATAATTCTTACCCTAAATAGATTACTGTGTATATATGATTTCCCTTTTCTTTTAAAACAAACTAAAAAATAACGTTATTTCCATTCTTGCTGATGAACAGCAGAGCAAGCACTTTCAGCTGCTTCCATTTCCTGTGCTAGTTTGCAGGTGCATAATATTCCACTGCTTAAATTTATCAAGAAACAAAGTTATAGCAAATTTAGTTTAAAGATCTTAATTGGCTTCATTTTCTCTTTTGGAATTGAGCAACACTTTATTCCATAACATAGAATAAGTGTTCTGATGGACTAAACAGGAGAGCGTGGCTTCATAGAGAGAGAAGGGCTTAAGAAAGCCCGAAAACAAAGAACAGTGGTCCTTTCAAAGTTACTTTTCTGGTAAAGTGGAGATAGGAAAAAACTGATTTGCTAATGTCAGGTTACTTTTTGTGTGAGGATTAAAACAGGGAACTAAAAAAATTAAAAAAGCACAGGGGACTTCATTATGCTGATTGAAGCTGGGCAGTTTGGAAAGTTCAACTGTTATCTCTACTCCGGATTTCTTGATGGTCAAGTGACACATTGGTTTCATTTTGATGATGTTGAACTTCAACATGTGTAATGCCGTGTTGGTTTTTAGCCTGGTGTCTTGGGAATCAGTGCAGGAGCTTAGTCCAAAAGGATGACCTCCTGTAATTTTGATTTAACAAGTTTAAGAAAATCAAATCCCCTGGATGAACGCTTAAATGCTTTCTAATTTACCATTGTAAATTTTTTTGGGAGGGAGAGGAGTAAAAGGAGTAGAATTTCTTTAGGAAGAAGAGCAGAGACTCTGCAAGGCAGAGGGGCACCTGGAAGCAGGGTACCCTATTTATTTTTAATTAATCAATTAATTTGCTACTACGGATTGAACCCAGGGATGTTTAACCACTGAGCCACATCCCCAGCCCTTTATCTTGTTTATTTTGAAACAAGGTCTTGCCAAGTTGCTTAGGGCCTCCTTAACCTCACTAAATTGCTGAGGCTGGCTTTGAACTTGGGATCCTCCCGCCTCAGCCTTGCAAGCCACTGGGATTCTAGGTGTGTGCTACCACACTAGCTGTGTTTGAGATGGAGTCTTGCTGTGTTGCCCCGGCTCTCCTTCAGCCTCAGATCCTCCCGTCTCTGCCCCATGAGTAGCTGGGATTCCAGGCCTATGGTCCTGCTCTCAGCTGCCCTGGCTCTCAGTTAATGCTTGGGGGTAAATCTCTAGCCTTTACACATATTTATGAGTTTCCTGAACTCACAAATCTTATGCGCTTTTTACATAATTAACAATGTTTGTCTTATTAAATATACGTATTTGTGCGACTTTTTGTTTGTAAACTTCTGATACGTCTCTGTGAATTGTTTATTCATTTCCTGTTTACTTGTGAGGACTTTTTTTTTTTTTTTTGGTACTGGGGATTGAACCCAGAGACTCTTTACCACTGAGCTACATCCCCAGTATTTTTTATTTTATTTTATTATTTTGAAATAGGGTCTCACTAAGTTGCTTAGGGCCTTGCTAAATTGCTGAGGCTGGTCTTCATCTTGTGATCCTCCTGCTCCAGCCTCCCGAGTCACTGGGATTACAGGTGTGAGCCACTATACTTGGCACTTGTGAGGATCTTTATTTTCTTATAATGGTTATAAATTCATAATTTCTTACAAATATCTCACCATTTGGTAATATACCTTTTAAATTTTTGTGTTTATCAAAGCTTTTAGTTTGTATACGGATAAACCTTTTGCTTTTGTAAATTGTGTGTTTACTTTAAAACAAGGCTCATTCTAAGAGATGTAATCACTACACACTTATTTTTTCTTTTGATTTCTTGTCTTTTTTCCTATCTACTACTTTGTCATCTAGGGAATTTATTCTATTGTGAATATATGATTCTGTTATAAGTAGCAGGAAAATCACCCTAGCACATTTATGGAGTTACTGTTTCTTTTTTCTTGATTTGAAGTATCCTTTTGCCATGTGTTAAATTCCCTTTACTATTTAATCTCTTTCCAGTGACATGAATCTTCTGAACCCCTAGCCTCACGCCACATTATAGCTTTACAACCCTTCTTGGCATCTGCTTGGACTTCTTTATTCCTTTCTTCCCACCCAAACTAAGAAGCTGTTCACCTATCTATCAAATCCTCATTGAAATCCTAATGTGATTTTGATGGGAGTGTGATTCAAATTGTAAGTTAACTGGGAGTGAATTTACATCTTCATAACGGCATCAGTTATTATTTTACAACTCAGGTTTTCTTAACATTTCTTTGTGTGGATCATACAAAAAACTGAAAGTTTATTCTTTCTTTCCTTAAAGGACTTTGGGTGTCCTTGAAGCTGTTGCCAGGGGACCTCGCACAGGTTCAGAAGAATTTTTCACACTTGGTGGATCGATCAACAGCAATTGCCAGAAAAATGGGCTTTCCTGAAATAATACTTCCCGGTAAGTGCTTGGCTTGACCCGTCTGTCCCTCAGCCTGGTGACAGTTCTCTCTAATAGGACAGTTGAGGCAATCTGGGTCCACAAGACTCAGGTGCTTGCGTTCAGTGGCACCAAGACTGTGGCACATAACAGGTGCAGCAACCCAAAAAAACCACACAGTGGGCAAGACCAAGACAGCACTTGTAAGCGTGGCTGGGAATTTTCCACTTGCGCTCTCTCCCCTCCAGATGTTAGCCAGACTTCAGGGGTGGGGAGTGGGCTGCAGCCTTGGGCCCCCTCCCGGAGACTGATTTCTCCATGAGCACGTTCCTTTTCTGCTGCGGAGTCCCCAGCATGGAGGCTGCTGGCTCTGCTCCTTCTCAGGAGAATCCTCTGCTTCCTTGCCTGGAGCTGCTACGGTGATTTGGTTCCACCCTTCTCTGTGGTGACAAGAGTGTAGCTGTTCTGTAGTTTCTTGCCTCGGTTCCAGCTTCTGTGCCATCACCTCTTGGTGACTTGCCCGTGTAGGTAGGCTCTTGATTTCGCTGCCGTCTCCCATTTAATCTCTTTATCTTCATAGGAGTGAAAGGAAATCATTCCCTCGTGGAAACTTATAAACCTTCATATAGACTGGTAGTAATACAAATTCCACAAAAGTAATCGTGCCATACTATAAAAATTCCAGAAAACTGATTTGTTAGCCACTGCATAAAAGTTCAATTTCTTTTAAAATCATCAGGGACCTTATTCCTCCTCTGGGAAATTAAGGGGCAATGATAGTTTGCTCCTGTGCTCTTGGTGCCTAGGATAGGTATTTAAGGAATATTCGTGGGATGAGTGAATAAAGGAGTCATAAAAGGGAGATTATCTAGTTGTCTTTTCTCATAAAAAAGGTAATTACTACTCTGTTTAGTTCATTGGTTCCAGAAGTCTTCACCCCTACTTCATGTCCATCAACATTCTGGGAAAATCTTTTGACTTTTTGTTGATAAAACAAATAACCATTAGGAAGTAGAAGTCCCCCATAAAGGTAGCTTCACTGCTAGACAAGACAGGAATCTGGAAGAGTAGAGAAATTTATCATTGGACAAAGTGAGTTTATCTTTCAGATCTGTGAGAAAGCACGTTAGGATTCTTTTTATCAATAGGATTGCTCACAGAATGCCAGGGCTGTTGTAGGAAATTCATCCGGGAGCACTGGAGCCAGTGGCTCATGGGTAGAGCACTTGCCTGGCATGCGTCAGAACCGGGGTTCGAACCCCATCACCACATTCACAAATATGCATCAGAGAAACAAAGACCAGATGAAAAAAAATAAAGTTGTTTCTCTCTTTCCTCCCCCATCCGCTTCTTTCTCTTTAAAACAACAACAACAACAAAAATATTAGCCAGCATCATGGTTCCCAGAGCTGCCCTGTGGATGGGCCAGGTGGGGTCACTGGCACAATTCACAGTGGATGCTCAGACTTCCCCAGACGCTGAATGAGGGTGCCCCGTGTTTCCGGGGCTGCTCCAGGTCTGTGAGATCGAGACCTCAGTGAAACTCTCTCGCCCTGGAGCTCCTTCCCCTCCCATCTGCTCAGGCTCAGTCACTTCCCCACCTCCACCACCTGCTCTTCTCTCTGTCCTCGCTGTCACCTGCGGGTTCTTGGAAGTGTTTACCTGCGCCCTGTCTCTGGTTTCCCACTCCTGTCCCTCTGGCCTCTCCAGAGTGGTCGTCATGAGAGTCACCGAGGATTACAGAGTCGCCAAGTCTGGGGTCTCAGCCTCCCAATCAGCTCTGTCTCAGCAGCATTCCACTCTGTCGCTGGCTCCCTCCTAGAAACACGTCCTTCTTCCCTCTTCTCCCTTCTCCTGGGGCCACCACTGGGACTCTTCTGCCACCTTGTCATCTTCTGCCCCACCCCATGTGCCTCCATATCTGGTCCCTCAGCTCTGTATTATTTGCTAGGGTTTTTGTAACACAATACCACAGACAAAATACAAGATAGGAACAACAGGAGTTTATTCTCTCTCAGCTCTGGGGGCTGGAGGCCCAACATCAAGGTGTTTGCATGGTTTGTTCTCCTTCGCTGAGGCACCTGTCTCCAAGCTGGGTGTTCTTGCTGTGTGTCTGTGTCCCAATCTCTTCTTATAGGATGCCAGGCAGATTAGGAATTGAGCCCATTTCACCTTAATGACCCTTTTATTTGTTATTATTTTGGGTACCCAGGATTGAAATTATACTTTTAACCACCATCTCTCCAAATCCAGTCATATTCTGGAGTTAATATAGCACGTTCAGCATATGAATTTGGTGGATGGGAGCACAGGTCAGCCACTAAGACCCAGGTCTTCTTTCTTGCTCACCTATATTCTCTCCTTAGGCTTCCATCTCTCAGGTGCCTCAAATGCTCTTTAGCGCCAGCACTGCTTTGAACTCTGTGGCCCTACACCAGCACTTCCGGCATCAGCACTCTGGTGGATGCTATTCCCACCCCATTGGGATCACTCTCTTTTAATTGGTTAATTCATCCTCAGCATCTGCCCTGGTACCTTGGCCTCCTGGGCCTGCGGAGCTGGTCCTCCGCTGAGCCTCATCCATCCAGCCGCACAGAGAAGCTGGAAGTCCCTTTGACATTTCTCTCCCTCTGCATCCCACACAATTAGTGAGCAAGACCAGCCATTTCCTCCAGAGGCCTCTAATCCATCCCCACAACCAGGCCAGTGCAGGCCTCTCTCCCCCGACGGCTGCGTGGCTTCCCCCAATCTGCTCTTTCTTGCTTCTCCTCCTCCCTGTCCTGTAGCCTGGATGACCATTTGCCTGAGCTCACCCAACTTCATCTCACTCCTCCCTTGTTGAAAACATTGCAGAGACTTCCATTTATATTTAAGATAAATTCAAGAAAGGGAAGATTCGAACCCCTGTAACTAGTTCCAAGCCAGCCCCATAATCTTTATGACTTTCTTTATATTAGAAAAAAAAATTGCCTAACTTTGTCAAAGTTAATTTATAGGGTAAAATCCTTTATGTCTTTATGGCATACCCATTCCAATTAGGATTTCAAGATGCAGCAACCTCTATTACAGAAGAACTCTTACATTTCCACAGCCACACCCTCAGTTGTTTTCTTGATCAGCTCCCCCATCCTTTATATTATTTCACTATGTCAACCTCTGAACTCACACATACGAGTACTATAGATACTCAGGAAGTTGAAATAGTTTGGACAATTAATTCTGCCAGCCATCATTGTAGTTTATTCACACTCCTCTCTCTACACATTCTGTATATAATAGAAGAAATCAGTGATCCATCACTTACAGTAAAACCATTTGGGGGCTGGAGCGGTGACTCAGCGGTTACAGTGCTTGCTTCGCATGCTCGAGTATGGATTCTAAACCCCAGCACCCACGTACACAACTGAGTGTCACAGCAATGAAGGCCATGTGAAAAACTCAATAAAACAATTGATTCTCTCTTTCTCTCTCTCTCACTGTCCCTCTCTCTCTAAAAGAAGAAAAAACAATTGGACATCGGTGAAACTATGACTATACTGATCATGAAGACCTTAATTTCGATTCTTGTATAATCCCTATCTGACCTAACACCAGGAGAGCCACACTTACATGATAACCATGTAGTCTTACCAATAGAATCACCAGCCCATACACTGATGTCTTCAGAAGACGTGTTACACGAATGAGCAATCCCAACAATAGGGTTAAAAACAGACACCATGGGACTGGAGCAGTATCCTAGCATAAGCGAGGATGTGAGCTCACGCCCCAGCACCACGTACGCAACGAAGTCTTGCAACAACGAAAGCCACAAGAAAAACTAAACAGAATTGATTCTCTCTTTCTCTTTCTCTCTCTTTAAAAAAAAAACAACAAACAACCAGATGCCATCCCCAGTCGACTTTCCCAAGCAACCTTAGCATCAACAGGACCTGGCATGTGCTACAGACAGTGCTCAGAAACCTCTGCCCAAGTCACAGCTTCATACCTGTTGTTCTCCAACTAGTCCCACTCAAACGCTTCCAAAACTGATCTTCATCTGTACTCTAAGTTCATTATGAAGCTAATAATAGCATTAACCTTTAAAGATTAGGAGCAGTAGCCCCCCATACGACATGCCCCAATTAGGTGCATCCAACATGATTTATTAATATTATTTCTGTACTCCTATTCATTTTATTCAAATCCAAAATCTCAAGTTCCGTTCACCAAATCCCTCTCTTAAAGCTGTTGAATCCGTGGAACATGAAACCCCTTGAGAAAACAAGTGAATGAAAATTTATTTGCCTCTTGCATTACCGCTACAATAATAGGGCTGCCTATTATTATCATTATCTCATTCCCCCAGTATTTTATTCCCTTCACCTAATCGTTTAATCAATAATCGCCTGGTATCATTGCTTTTTTTTAATTTTTAAAGAGTTGAGTTACGGGCTGGAGCGGTGGCTCAGTGGTTTCGGTGCTTGCCTGGCAAGCACAAGGACCCGGGTTCAAACCCCAGCACCACGTACACAACTAAGTGTTGGAGCAACTAAGGCTATGTGAAAAACTAAATAAAGTTGTTTCTCTCTTTCTCTGTCTCTCTCACTGTCCCTCTCTCTTTAAAAAAAAAAAAAAGAGTTGAGTTACTGTATAATCATAAATGCATATAAAGTTACAATTTAATATGCATTTGTTCTTAAACCAGAGTTAGCGCCACATTGTCCACAGCCCGGTCTCTTGATTCTTCTATATTTTGCCCCTACAAGTGGTATTAATGTTTAGATTGTGAATTTTCCAGAATTAAATGATTGCATAAGTATTATTTGGATTCTCGGGGAGCCTAGTATCATTTCAACAATTTATGATTGTGTAAAAATTCCTTAATAAAAAAATTTAAAAATTTAAAAAAGTAAAAAAATCACACTCTCCAAACATGATATTAAAAAAGCAATCTGCCACTATAACCTAACAATATACTCATTGTTAGACAACAGTTATTACTCCTATCATTAGGAGTTAATTTTGGGGGCTGGAGCAGGGGCTCAGTGGTTACGGTGCTTGCCTGGCATAAGCAAGTACGCACGTTTGAACCCCAGCACCACGTACACAATGAAGTGTTGGAGCAATGAAAGCCACGTGAAAATCTAAATAAAGCTGAGTCCCTCTCTTTCCCCCTTTCTCTCTCTTTCACTGTTGCTCTCTCTTAAAAAAAAAAAAAAAAAAGTTAATTTTTACAAAAACTTCACTTCAAAGACATCTTGGCGTATGGGGAAATGAACTCAAGGGAGAAATTCATGCAGAGACGTCCGTTGAAAGTCTAGTCCAATCCGAGCATCTCAGGTTTCCTTCCTTTGTGTGTATTATTCCATCCTGAAACTCTGCAAGGTCTCTCAGCAACACTCACATTGCAGGAGATGTCCGGAATGACATTTACGTCACCCTGATCCACGGGGAGTTTGATAAAGGGAAAAAGAAGACGCCCAAGAACGTGGAGGTGACCATGTCAGTGTTTGACGAGGAGGGCAACCTGTTAGAGGTATGTGTCACCTGGAACTCAGCCGCTTCACACCCAGCGGCACAATGACCGTGGCCTTCCCACCTTACTGTAGTTGTTCTCCATATCAGGGTTGGTTCAGATTTCTCTAAGGGAAAAAATTAAAATCTGTTCAGTTTGTGATTGTCATTGATCAGTTTCATCAGTGAAGCCATTTAGGCTCTTCCTTTGACGTTTCTCTTGTGCTGAGAAATAGCTCCAGCCCTGAGGAGTTTGGGTGAGGCTTCAGATGCATGGGTTCTTAGTCATTTTTAAGCCAGTTGATCACTCTCAAGCTTGACAGGGGGCTGGAGCAGTGACTCGGTGGTTGGAGTGCTTGCCTGGCATGTGTGAGAACCTGGGTTTGAACCCCAGCACCATGTACACAACTAAGTGTCAGAGAAACAAAGGCCACATGAAAAGCTCAAGAAAGTTGATTCTTTCTCTCACTCTCTCCCTCTCTCTTTAAAAATAATAATAATAATAATAATGTTTGTCAGTTCCTCTGGGGCATGAGCAGGGTGGCCAGAGAGCCCCCAGGCACTGGAGGGCACGTTGCCTGCACCTGAGCTTGCGGAGCCGGGGAGGCTGCCCGCCGAGATCTGGCAGCAGGAGAGCGCTGGGTGAAGGGAGCTTCCACGCTCTCTGTCAATCTGCAGCTCCAGATGGAGGTGTGCTTTTATTTGGAAAACACAGGAGCTGAGGCAGAGCCAGGAAAGATCCCAGTGTCTGGCCAAATTCTCTGACACTGATGCTTTCTGTCCGTATGGAGAAGGGCGTCTTGATCCTGATGTCACAGGGAAGGAGAGTCTGCAGTCAGTCAGCTGCAGTCCTGTGGTTGAGCCACAGTGACTGTGTTACAACCCAGGGAACCAGCGCTTGGTTTATACAGTAGGTGTCCTGTAGGGCACCAGGAAGTTCAGTGTGCCACTCTCCCAAGGACGCTGACATCCCTGAAGCAGCTCACCCATCAAGTCACACTCCTGTTAGAGGGATAAGCAGAGTGTGATGGGCCGGGGATGGGGTTTTATTCCTGTCGTAGCGCCCTCGTCCCCGTGAGTCCATTTCAAGTCACATCTTCCCCTGGTCAGTGTGGGAGTGCCCCGTGGAGGCCTTCTGAACAGGCGGTTCTTTACTAGGAAGAGACACAGTCCTGAGCGCACGTGAACTTGCCAAACCAAGTCCCTGAAGCAAACAGATTGCAGACCCCAGAGAGAGATCATTTTCCTCAACCAGGGGAACGCCCACACGCGAGGACTGACTCCTAGTTACTGTCACCAGGCCTCTGCTCCCTGGGAGGAAAAAGAGGAGAATCTGTGCCTCAGAATGCAAGGCAGGACAACAGTCACAGGGCAGAGGCATGTTCACGTGGTGTCTGGGTCCCTTAGCTGCTTCCAGGTTTGTCACTTAGTTCACTAAAATGGTCAAGCTTCAGTCTTTCTGCACTCATCAGCCCCAAACTTAAAGCAGCTTACAGATGCCAGGTAATGCGCGCGCTGGGCGTGTCGGGAGTGGGGACCCACGTGTGGTGTGCGGAATGCGCTTTTCTGTATGATAGTAACCTTTCCTAATCTTCCCTTTCCATCTGAAGAAAGCAATTCATCCTGGTGCTGGGTACGACGGCATCTCAGAATACAAATCAGTAGTCTATTACCAAGTCAAGCAGCCCTGTTGGTACGAGACTGTCAAGGTAAGAGTTTGCTGTTTGTTAAGCCTCGTTATCTGCATGACTTTTTAGGTTGCTGTCTGGATTTTACCTCTAAAAGCAGTCATTCCTGCCTTTCCTGAAGTTGTAGATAGGTCGCCTGTGGTGTGTGGATAAGAATGAATTGGCAATCGTAATTCTGGTTCAGAGCATCTATCTTTGATAATCTCAGCCCTCCTCACAGGCTCATTCATAAATGTAAAGAAATTTGAATAGAGAAACTCGTGGTTGTCACAGTGCCATCAGCTTGCCAAGATGCTCCCAGACCAAACGGAAATTTTCACACTCGGCAAGCAGTTTCCTAACATTTTTTTTTTCTTGGCTCCTACGGAAGCTTTCTGGGCCTCTTTTCAATTTAAATATGGGTTTTACAAATTCCAACATGGTTTTCAAATCAGGCCTCGCCTTTGGGCCCACAGAGCCTTGGACAGCTAAGCAAGCAGTCGTTGTAAAGCCCTCTTCCTGATTAGGTGACTGAAATGCAAGGACGTGAAGTGACACCCAAGATCCCAGAGCTCCTTGGTGTCAGAGCCGGAACTGGAGCCACCTCTTCTGAACCTGGGGCTGTGTGGGTGCTTTCTGATTGTCAGGGCCTTGGGAGCTCCTCATAGAAAAGTAAAAAAAAAAAAAAAAGTGGGAAACAGTCCAGAAGGATCTCACTCATCTCAGTTTGGAAGCAGCCAGCTCCAGCGCTCTCGCCCAGTTCCTGTTGTGAATGGGGCTGTTCGTCCAGGTTTATGTTGTGCTGTTTAGAGGTACTTGTCTCAGGCACTCTGAGTCCTTCAGAGATGAATTTTGAGGTGGTTGTGCATTGCTCCGTTGGACGGTCATGCCAGAATTGATTGAACTGGTCGCAGCTTGTTCCTTGCTCTTTACAATGTCCCCTGGCTCTTTCCCTGTCCCCTGATTACAAACACAGCCGCTTCCTTGCCTTGGACCTTTTTCTTTACCCAGCTGTTACCACCTCCGCATACACCTTGCAGTCTGGAGTTCCTAGACCTCCAAACACCGCTTGGAAGTATTTGCTGTTTTATATTTGAATCAGTACTAGAAATTCATTATAAATCTCCATGCTCTGAACATGATAAACAGCAGGATGAACTTCTCCAGAGATTCTTGTGGTTTGAAAATAGCTCAATCTGCTGTGAATAAAAATTTGAAGCAAGTCCCCCTCTAGGAATTCATGCTGTGGAAGATCCTAAAATCGAGTCTCATTCTCATGATATCTTGGAATTGTTGGGAGTGAGGATTTAGAATGTACTCACGTAAAGAAAGGATGAGGGGCTGCAGCGGTGGCTCAGCGGGTACGGCGCTTGCCCAGCATGCGCAAGTACGCAAGCTTGAACCCCAGCACCATGTACACAACGAAGTCTCAGAGCAACAGAAGCCATGTGAAAAACTAAATAAAATTGATTCTCTTTCTCTCTCTTTCTCACTGTCCTTCTCTCTTAAAAAAAAAGAAAAAATGAAAGTTGAGGGTGATGGGTGTACTAGTTACCCTGATTGGATCATTACACAAGGTACATGTGAATCAAAATAACACATCGTACCCCATAAATGTGTACAGTATGTTAAATAAATATTTTTATTTATTTATTGTTCATTTATTATTTATTTATTATTCATTAACACGGAGCCTCGTTCTGTAAATTGAGCCTTGATGCCAAAGTGCTATGTACCTACAAACCAGTGACTCCTTCCGTTACGCAGGTGTTCATCGCCATAGAGGACGTCACACGCTGCCATATAAGATTCACCTTCCGACACAGGTCGTCTCAGGAATGTAAGTATTCGGAGGCCGCTGACATATTTCCATTAAAAAAAAGAAAGGCTGTCACTTAACAGTGCTTTTGATGGTCAGGAGAACAAGATTCTTAGAATTGGGGCAACTTTATTTCAGAACTCATTAGTGCAAAGGAAGTTGGAACAATGAATCATACTGGGCTTCCAAAATCTTTATTATCACTATATATCATTGAATGTCCCCCAAATGTGTCCTGTGGACACGCATGTTCCGGAAGATGTTGAGAGATGCCGTTTGGCAAAAGAGGATTTCCCAGCAAAACAGGTGTCAGAGATGCCATGTGTCCTGTTTCGGTCTGAGACGGCCTCAGTGTGTGAGTGTGCTAAGCTTATCATCAGCGAGGTCGTGGTTTGTCCCAGACGTGCAAAGCCCTGTTCACGCACTGCCTTGTTAAGTATCCACAGTAATCTGATAAGACACGTCCTACTTTTATCCACATTAATACCAAAAGAAACAAAGCCCCAGAGAGGCCCAGGTCGGAGCCCAGAATGGGGAGGAGCTGCCTTGAGGCTGAGGCCACCTGACTCTAGATGGACCCGAGCCAGATCCTGAAGGTGAGGATTCTTCACACCAGGCTGTGGAGCAGCGATGAAAGGGTAGCTTCCGATTTTTTGTTGGTTTGTTTTGTAGGTGCTCCCAATAGCTTTATCCATAGCACCTAGCACTGGGACAGCCCCAAAGACCGTCAACAGGAGAGGGGATAGAATGGTGGTGTGACCATGTAGCATACTGCCACTCTGCCACCTGAGTCCCTGCAGACCCTAGAGCCGTGCCTCTGAAGAGGACAGGCCACAGAAGTCTAGGCAGTGAGCCCAGCACTGGGACTTCCTCCCCAGATGCCACAGGTCACCCTAGGCTGTATGTGGGGAGGAATGGATAGGCAAAGGCCTCAGGCAGCAGCCTCCACCTGGACTGTAATAAATACCTCAGTGTGCCTGCTTCAGAGTAGGAGTTGAGATGCTCCTTAAAGACGTGTGGGTGCTCACTCCTGTTAGAGTGGCAAAAATGAAAAAATTCTAACAACAGCAGATGCTGGAGGGGCTGTGGGAAAAGAGGAACACTGTCACACTGCTGGTGGGACTGCAAACTGGTTCAGTCACTATGGAAAGCAGTGTGGAGAATCCTCAAAAAACTGAGGATGGAACCACCTTATGACCCAGCTGTCCACGCCTGGGTATTTTCCCAAAAGAGTTAGAGTTAGCATATTATAGCAATGTGGCTTCATCAATGTTTATAGCAGCTCAATTTACTATAGCTAGATTATGAAACCAACCCAGATGCCCCTCACTCGACGAATGGATACAAAAACTTTGGTACATATACTCAATGGAATACTACTTGGCCATTAGAGAAGACAATATTATGGCTTTTGATATCAAATGAATGAAGATAGAATTATGCTAAGTAAAGTATCCCAATCTCAGAGACTCAAGGGCAGAATGGTATCTCTCATCTGTGGAAGCTAGAATACATCGGGAAGCAGTAGGTTAGACAGCTAAGCTAACAATAACTTCAGATTGTATGATTCTCAACGCAACAGGGAGATGACTCCCTAGGATACTTGGAGGCGTAGGGTAGGGGACGGGGATGTTGGAAGAACACTAGGAGACTGGAGGGTGGGAATATGGGGGAATCATCTCAGAAGGAGATCTCTGTCCTCTACGAGATATCCATTTAACTCAGGGGTTCTTCTGGAGGAAACAGCAACATGGGCATCCACGATATGGCATTAGCCCCAAATAACTAAGTATATGTACTTTAGTTCTTCGGTGTTTGATAATGTTTCCCTCTCAATTGTAACTCTATATCCATCTAAAAAAAAAAAAAAAAAAAAAGACCTGTGGGTGGCCTGGCTTCAGGCAGGAACAGGGGTAGAGAGAAGAGAGGAGACAGGTTCCGCAGGTGTTCAGATGGTGACATTGACGTGTTGATGTGGGGTGGAGCTGTGGCCACTCGCACATTGTAATTTGGGTAATTCAGTGGATGCTGATCTTATTTATTAGGGAGTGCAGGGAGAGCCCATACTTGGGTATGCCAGGTGACTTCAGTATGTGGACCTGTGATACACTCAGGGCTACAGCCTTGCTGGCTGGGGTTTATTACAGCCTGGCTGAACAGCACAGCCCGGACCAAATGTGAAATTGACCATCTCAGCTGTCACTCCCTGGTGCCTTTCCCCACTGCTCAGACATATATTTCTGTCTTTCCAGCCAGAGATAAATCGGAGCGTGCTTTTGGGGTGTCTTTTGTGAAGCTGATGAACCCGGATGGCACCACCCTGCAGGACGGGAGGCATGATCTGGTGGTGTACAAGGTGCTGACCGTGCTCCTTGACACTGCCTTTCAGATGCTCTCATGTTTATGTGAACCAACATGAGAGACCTCTGCAGAGCCATGTGTGTTCGCCCCTTTAAGTCGAGAAACCCAGGGGCCCCTGGCGGCTGGGTGGCTTCCCATACCTTTCTGGAGACAGTGAGTTGCACTGTGATTGAGTCTTGGAAGAGCATCTGATCCTTGTGCAAAGAGCATGCCATGGCCCAGCGAAGGGGCCACTTCCTCTCCTCTTCCACGTCACCCTGTGTGGCTTGCAGATGGTGCAGTTGGCTCTGATTAGAGGGCGGAAGTGTGGTAGGATGTGGTTCTCATATCGCCAGACACCGTTCTCTGCTGTCAGGGCCTTGCTTCCTTACCTGACAGCTTGGTTCCCATTCTTCCCTTCCAGTGTCGGTGAGCTCCCACTTCTCCTGGTTTTAGGGTCTGGAGTAGACACTGGAAGATCCACTTCTCCAGCAGTATCTGGGGGGTTTGCACAGTTGGCAGCTGTTTTGAGTTCATCTGACTCTCATTCTCCACAACAGCTCCCTCGTTTGTAAACAGTTTTGGAAGTCATGGCAAGCTCTTTCTTCCTCCATCAACCCAATGAAATAAAATGTGACCGCTTAGAGGTTCAAGAAAATGAAATACAGCCTTCTTTGTGATATATTTAGTTGCTTCTGGCAGAGAGTAAGGATGTTCTGGTTTCTAGTTCACAAGTTATTCCGTTTTCACTCTGGGATGAAATTATCTCTGGGCTCAAACTCTGCAGAAAGATTAGTGTCCAGGTTGGAGGGGATCATGAGTATAATTTGTTAAAGTCATGCATCTCGTGCTGGAAATGCACTCTGAACCTGGCAGAAACTCTTTACTTGCATGGAAGAGGTGTTGCATGTTCAGTGTTCCCAACATGCTTCCTTTTCAGGGCGACAACAGGAAAATGGAAGACGCTAAATTCTACCTGACCCTGCCTGGAACCAAGGTGGAGATGGAAGAGAAAGAGCTCCAAGCATCCAGAAACATGGCCACCTTTACTCCGAGCAAGGACAGCACAAAGGACAGTTTTCAGATCGCCACCCTGATATGCTCCACCAAGCTCACCCAGAACGGTAGGTCTGGTGACCACACTTACACAAACAAGCTTACTAACCCCATCCTCCAGGGCCCTGGTTAGACTCCAAGCTGGACTGCCCGGGTCCAAAGCTTCCAAGCTAAGGTGCTGGACAGTTGAATTCTGTTCTCTGCTCCTCCAGGGATGTTTTGGGTCATGCCAGATTGCAAAACTCTTTCAGTATTTTCTGATCTTGTAAAATCTATAAATATATTCACACACAGAGGCTGTGAAATTCAAGTCTTAGGTTTCTTTCCTTCCAGGCAGCAGAGACTCTAATAACATGTTCTGGGTAGCGTGTGCCCAGGTAGTGTGTCCCCAGGAGGTGTCAGTGGCCAGAGGAGGACACATCCGTGGGCTCCTGCCCAGGCCCCTATGGCAGAGAGCAGCGTTTCCTGTTAGAGTACCTCTTTTCCTCTCGTAATCTCCCCTTTCCTGTTTTTTCCCAAGCAGTCAGGAATTTTCTGCAAAATCAGCCGATTAGACTATATGGGCCTTCATTTGGTTTCCGGTCTCTGGTATTAGTTGTGGCCTAAGTTGTACATAAGGTGGCATTTGATAGCCAACAACAGCTTCTTAGCTCATGGCACCTGTGACGTGTGCATGGTGTCCTACTGAATATTGTGAGCCAAGAATTTGCTGCCCAGGGGCCTTGCCTTAGAAATCCTGTCACCCTGTGCTGTGTAGAGGATTAATCTCTTTGTCCTTACTACTGATTTGAGAGAGGGACCTGGCAGGAGCTCTGCCTTACAGAAGTGTAAAGATAGAGCAAACTGTTTAGATAAAATGTACAGAGATCCAATTTTGGGGCTGGTGTGGTGGCTCAGCAATAGAGTGCTTGCCTGGCATGCACACGGACCCAGGTTCGAACCCCAGCACCGCATACACAACTACATGTTGGAGAAACAAAGGCCAGATGAAAAAATAAATACAATTGAAGAAAAGAAAAATTTTTTTAAAAATCTGATCTTGGCTGATCTTTAGGAGGGGTCAGTGTTGGGTTTGTTCTGATGAATTGTGGTTAGCTGGAGAAGTACGATGGTACTGTGGCTTTGAGAAGTGGCTAGACTCCAGAGCAAAGTTCAAGTCTCCGCATGGGAAACTAAAAACTCACTCGTCAAATATTAAGCCAGAAAACATTCAGAGCTTCACAGAAGACATGACAGAACTGTACCAGCCACATAACCCTGGTTATGGAAAAAAATTAATATAACAGCTGATAGGGAGTTCAAAGGGTACAGTATTACAGAAGATGAATCTGACTCCTTGCAAATGAACCTCAGTAACAATGAGAGATATGCACAGTGATTTCTGTCTGAGGATGGTTCCCTGTATTCACAAGAGGGGAATACTGGAAACAACCCACGAGTCCAGCAGCTAGGATCGGTTTAAACTTTATGATGTAACTGAATAATGAACTATATACAGCTGCTGAATGTGGAGTTCCAAAGCATAGCTGAGGACGTGGCAGATTTTTTAACACTATAGACATGATCCCAGTCTTGTTTACACATGGGGACAATTTGCAGCCAGGTTGCCTGGGTTCAGATCCCAGCTCTGCCACTTACTTAGCTGATTCATCTGGGGCAAGTGACTTGACCTCTCTCTGACTGGATTTTCTTTTCTTTAGAATGAGAGCTTTGTAGTAACATCACTGTTTATAGCAGCACAATTCACAATGACTAATTATGGAATCAACCCAGATAACCATCATTAGATGAATGGATTAAGAAATTGTGTATATACAATGGAGTTCTACTCAGCTATTAAAAAGGATGAAATTATGGCATTTGCCAGTAAATGGCTGGAAAAGGAGAATATTGCCCGGAAAAGGAGAATGTCATGTTAAGTGAAGTTAGCCAAACTCAGAAAAGACTGTGAACATTTTCTGTCATATGCAGAAGCTAGAGTTAAATAAAGGAAAGGGGGAAGGAGGATAAGATTACATAAAGAAGCATTGAAATACAAATTAATAGATAAGTTAAAGGAGGTCTAGTAGAGTAGAGAAATGAGGAGGGGAAGAAGGACAGGAAGGAAAAAGGGATAAAAAAGTATATTTTGCACGTCTGTGATATGAAATGATTCCCACACAATGAAGAAAAACTGGAAAAGTAAAAAAAAAAAAAAAAAAAAAAAAAAAGTCGGGTGGAGGGAGAGATCATAGAGAAAAGGGACCAGGGCCACAGAGGGGAGGGGGTCGAGGGAAGTGCTGGGGAGGGATATTGGCCAGATAATATTGTTATGTGGTGTGCATGTAAGACTATGTCACAACAAATCCCATCATAAAGAATGCAGGGAAAAAATGAGAGCAACGTCAGTATAGGTTGTGGACCCCCCTGTCCAAGCACTTGGGCCTGGGATTATTTTGAACTTCATTTTTGGAATATTCACACATATGCATTTGGTATCTGGGGATGGGGCTCCAGTCTAAGCAGGAATTCATTTGTCAACTGTCATTGACATCCTCATTACATGTATACACGGGAGGAATAAAAGGAATACCTCCAAAAATTTGGAGAATTCTTACTTTTTAAATTCCTTTTTGGTATTTTCCACATTTTTTTACTATGGAACATCAGAATATTTTTTTTAAGTATGAGAGGAGAGTGTATAAAATATTAATGCAATTGACAATCAGAGATGTTCAAGGGGTGTGGGGAAGGTGATTGTTACTGATCCTTTCCATACTAGACTTCAGAAAACAAAACTGAAACAAAACCCGTTCCCCCTCCCAAAAAAAAACAGTTTGTAAAATTAACTTTTAATAAAATGCAAAAGGAATTTATTAGAGATGACCCTACTGTTTGTTCTCCCCGAGCCAAAAAGTTGGGACAGTTGATTGACAGGGTCGCGTTCCTCAGTTTAAATACTGGGCTTGCTGGTCCCTCCTTCACCCCATCTTCTAGCTGTTTGAAACCTGTGCTGCAGCATGGGACTTGCAGAAATTTAATTAATTAAAATGAAGTAGCGGGGAATGGGAAGGTATGGGTTGGTGGATAGAAAGATCTTACTTAGGAGGAACAAGTTTCGGAGCCCTGCTGTAGTCATGGTGATGACAGGCAGTGATGGGTGCTTGAAAACTGCTGGAGGCAGAGTTTCAGTGTTCCGGTCAAAAACAAAGTGAGGCCATACATATGTCAGTGACCTTGACTTAGCCATTTGACGGTGAATCCCTGTATCAAAACATCATGTTGTACACCGTAAATAGACATGTTTCTGCCAGTTTTTAAAGTATTTCTAATGAAATAAAAATCAGTTCAGTTACGATTAAATCCTTAATTGCCCTGTTCCCGTTTCCAATGCAGCTGGTGGCTTTCATAGGGGACAGAGCGTTCTTCCAGACAACACAGTTCTGTTTACTTCTTCATCCCCCAAAAGCTCACCTAAGCATATGAAGGAGAAAATACTGCCTCACGGGTCTACAAAGGCCAGCTTCACTCCGGATAGGAGTGAGGGAGAGCGGGCAGAAGGAGACACATGGAAACACGGGGCAGCATCAGTATCTCACAACACTTGTCCCAGGACTGCTTCTGGTGTGCTTGCTGCTGATTTGATGGAAATGATAAAGAACCAATTTAAGTTATTCATAAACAAGCTGTCCACTCTGAGGACGCTTGCTGAGCAACATGGACGGTGATTCTCCTCTGTCACCAAGATGGAGAGCAGAGGCGTTTCTCCTTAGCTGAGGGCGGCTCGGGAGCTGACCACAGACGGATCTTGTCCTCTCTTACTGATTGATTGATTGATTGATTGATTTGACTCTTTTTAAAAAGCTGGAACAGACCGATGAGAATGGGCACTCTTGGTGCTTGTACAGATAGCATTGTGGGAAGGGAAGGGGGAGCCCAGGCCCCAGCACAAGTGACTCCCCATCATCCTACCCTGCGCACCTGGGTTGCAAGAACACTGGTATTGGCATAATTGTCTCCAGTACCGATCAGAAAAATAAAATTTAAAAAAAAAAAAACATTTTTCTTGGTACTGGGGATTGAACCCAGTGGCACTTAACCACAGAGTCACATCCCTAGCCCATTTTATGTTTTGAGACATGGTCTCACCAAAGTGCTTAAGGCCTCACTAAATTGCTGGGGCTGGCTTTGCACTGGGGATCCTTCTATCTTAGCCTCCCGAGCCACTGGGATTACAGGTGTGCATCACCATGCCCAGCAGAAAATCAAATTTTGAAGTGGGAAAATACGTTAGCCTGAGTTTATAGGTGGTACACTTGGATTATTATTATTATTTTTTTTATACTGGGTATTTAATTCAGGGATGCTTAACCACTGAGCAACATCCTCAGCCCTTTTTTATATTTTATTTTGAGGCAGGGTCTTGCTAAGTTGCTTAGGGCCTCACTAATTTGCTGAGGCTAGCTTTGAACTTGTGATTCTCCTGCCTCAGCTTCCTGAGTCTTTGGGATTACAGGCGTGCCCTACTGCATCCAGTGGGCTTGCATTTTTAAAACAGATTTTTATAACTCCAAAGTTTATGGTTTCTCTTTGTGTCTTCTTTTTTAAATTATGTTGTCCCTAATTCTGTCCCCAAACTAAAAACTCCCCTGAATTTGGGAATTGCCATTCCTTTTCTTTTCTTTATAATTTTACCATATGTTTGTGTCCTGAAAATTCATATCATTGAGTTTTGCACATTTTTTTTCACTTTGTTTAAATGTAATCACTCAGATGACTCTGCATATCTGTTTATTTCTTTGAAGAATTCTGGGGAAAGAGGACTGTAGAGTAGCAAGAATGTAGATTTTGGAATCATATAAACCTGATATTAAAATTTCATTTCTCCCACCCCTTAGCAGTGTGTGACCTAAGGCAAGTAATTTAACCTCCTAAAGGCTCAGTTTCTTCATCTAAAAATTGAAAAAAGAATTACATCACTACAGTGCAGTAGTGACGTTGAACTGCATTGATGCATCTGTATAATCTTCTCCCTCTGCATCTGCCCACAGTGCAGTAGTGACACTGACGTGCATTGATGCATTTGTGTAATCTCCTCTCTCTCTGCATCCACCCACAGTGCAGCAGTGACATTGATGCATGTGTATAATCTCTTCCCTCTGCATCCACTGACAGTGCCGTAGTGACATTGAACTGCATTGATGCATTTGTATAATCTTCTCCTTCTGCATCCACCCACAGTGCAGCAGTGACGTTGATGTGCATTGATGCATTTGTGTATTCCCTCTCTGCATCCACCCACAGTGCAGTAGTGACATTGATGCATTTGTGTAATCTCCTCTCTTTGCATCCACCCACAGTGCAGCGGTGACATTAATGCATTTGTGTAATCTCCTCCCTGCGCATCCACCCACAGTGCAGCAGTGACATTGACATGCATTAATGCATTTGTATAATCTCCTCTCTTTGCATCCACCCACAGTGCAGCGGTGACGTTGACATGCATTGATGCATTTGTGTAACCTCCTCCCTGTGCATCCACCCAGACACAGATAGTGATAAGGGGAAAATTAAGTGAGATAGCAAATTCATGGCTGGAAGTGCTTTAAAAGTTTACTTTTTATGACTCTGATGTCATTATTTGAAAAATGTGAGTTCCAGTCAGATTCCTCTTGTGTTCTTATGTATTTGTGGTGTATTTTTTCCCTTTGAAGTATGAAAGAGGACCTCAAGATTTCCTCTGACTTAGAAGACAGAACTGAATGTCCCTATCGGGCATTTCTTGAATTACCCACGATTAGGAGTAGCTATATTTCGTAGAGAATCCTGTCACTGTGTCCTGAAATGGCCTGGATTGCTTCTATTAATGTTCATGGTTTGTGATTGTTCTTCCCAGTTGACCTGTTAGGCTTGTTAAATTGGCGTTCCAACTCCCAGAACATTAAACACAACCTGAAGAAGTTAATGGAGGTGGATGGAGGAGAGATTGTTAAGGTATGTTTCTATCTTCATAGCTGGAAATACACCTGCTGTGTCATTGGTTTAGCATTTTACATCAAACCAGTCATTGTACAAGTAGGACCTGAGTTCTGCATTGCTAAGCCAGTGAGCCAATGTTAGAGAAAATGCTATTCTTAAGACTATTCCATTGAAACCTCATTGCCCCCCAGTTTCCGCAGTGTGAAGCTGAAAGGACCAGAATGACCTCTCTGTTTTGCTTGTCTTTAGTTTTTGCAAGATACTCTGGATGCACTTTTTAACATCATGATGGAAATGTCGGACAATGAAACATACGACTTCCTTGTGTTTGATGCGCTGGTAAGCATCTAAAGCATGTGTCCTCTCTTTCTCCTGCAACGGTGTACCTTTCAGTATTCACCATCATAAGCCATTGCCGCAAGCATCCTCCTGCATAGATGTCTGTATACATCTCTCTGTTTAGTTCTTTAAAAAAAAAAAGCGGGGGGGGGGGCAGTGAGAGAGAAAGAAAGAGAGGATCAGTTTTATTTAGTTTTTCATGTGGCTTTCGTTGCTCTGAGACTTCGTTGTATACGTGGTGCTGGGGTTGGAACTGCGTCCTCGCACAAGGCAGGCGAGCACTGTAATCACCGAGCCACTGCTCCAGCCCCTCTCTGTTTATTTCTTTAGACTGAATTCCCAGAAGTAAAATTAGAAACTTATATTCCAGACCTTTATTTCTTTGTTTTCTGCTAAATCTCACTTTTTGACCTGCCTTCACTTTCTCATTAGAGGGAACAAAGGTATTGAGTTGGAAATCAGAAAGCGTTGTGACTCACTTTGCCATTGTCTAGTGTAAATCCAGGGGTGGGTGCCCTTAACGAAGAGGGCCCCTGCACATGTGGGATGTGTACCCTATGTGCTCATGCAAGGGAGGCTGCATTCAGTCAGAGATGAGTCTTGGTGCTGTTAGATACAGCATGCACCCCAGCAGACAGCCCCTTTTACAAACTGAAATCAGAACAAGGACAGGTGATGACCAGAATCTAGGAAGGACAGAGTTATCAATGGATGGGAGGAAGTGGATTCGTCCAAACCATTTTCTCATTGCTGGGGGAAAGGTTTGGGGCAGATTTTACCTGGATATTGCAGGTGAGGATGAAGGTCAGTTGCAGCTGCAGGTCATTTGACAGCTTGAAAAAATTAGTCCATTTCACAAATGGTCAGGATGTGGCAGCTAAGGATGCAATATGGACAGGAATCGCATTATCTCCAGGATGAAACCTGGTCATGGGAGAGAAACTGGACAGGAATGCCATAGAACCGGTCCTGGATTTCCATTATCGTAGAGCAGTTCTGCAGAAATGATCATGACAGGCTACCCCAGTGTCAGATCCAGCCTGTTGGGAAGAGTGCCAGGGGCTGTGCAGGGTGGCTATCGCTGTTTCTCTCACCTTCGGCAGGTGTTCATCATCTCGCTGATAGGAGACATCAAGTTCCAGCATTTCAATACTGTTCTTGAGACCTACATTAACAAGCACTTCAGTGCCACGTTGGCATACGTGTGAGTACAGCCCGAGGGAACTGCGGTGTTGGGCTGTTGGGTTTGTTCTCCAGGAGCTGGCTTTTGGAGACTCGAGAGGAATCTGCATTTAGTAAATGTTCCTGTGAATGCAGAACTTGGTTCCCAGTCCTGGTGCAAAGAGGGAGCCCTTTAAGCATTCCAGCCCTGGAAAAGGCATCAGGCGCAGGCTGCCTGCTGGATAGGCTCTGTCTCCCCAACAGTTAGAACATACCGTGAGAGTCGAAGCCCATCAGGAGCAGCGTCAACAACAGATGTCTGCTCTTGGCAAGATCCACAGGAGGCACTAAGATGGGGGCTTAGACCAAGTCTGATAGAAGGACAGGTCACACCCTCAACCCTCTACCTCACATGCTTTGTGGCATTGATTACTTGCAGGATTGAGAAGGTTTGATTTCTCTTTCTTTTGCCTAAGAGGGAGTGGTTTCTAGTGTTCTGCAGGGTAGCTTTCTCTCTGTTGGGGTTGTGAACCCTGACTTGGGGAGCAACTAAGATTCACTCGGTGCTTCTCCCTGGAGTGCTCAGCTCATGACGGCATCGGAAGGCCTGTCACTTGCCACTTCCTTGAGTTCCAGTTAGTGCACAGAGCAGTACAGTGATAGGTCACAGGAATGTAGCTAGACTGGTGAAGTCTTTTGGACAGGGACTTACGCCAGACGGTATTGGTTGCTTCCCACTGATGAATCAGGTCAGATCACTGATCCCTGGTGTGGGTTTCTAAGCTAAACAAGCATGAGGACACAGAACACAGGTGACGTAAACGAGGTGTCATGTAGCATGGTTACCAGCTAATGTGATGGTTATGAAGCCTCCTGGGTTGACGAGCCCATAGAAAAGCAGCAATACCCTTCTTTTACCCAGTAGCTTCCCTTTCCAAGTGGGCAGGAGCTGGAGTAAGTGAAGTCTCCTGTTACCAGTGGATCCTAATTAAAACTGAGCCAAATGAGAGCTTTCAGGTGGTAGTAATCTGGGCTTGCAACACTTGATCGATTCTGCATACTTCTTTGGAAGATTCCAGAAAGACATGAGAGCAATCTAGAAACTCAGAAGTTTTGTGTGTTGACATGTTCAGAATCATGGGTGAAGAGTCAGATTGAACTCCATTCCCCACACTCGAGCTTTCCATGTGGCACCATATTTATGAATCCCTAAGGGTCGGAACAGACTGGAAGGAATTAGTTATAAGGCATCTGCCTTAGACACATATCATCTCTCCTTCACAGGAGCATCCGGAGATGTCTGTCTTACATGCCAGAAATTAAAATAGCCCCATAATTCGAAACCTTCCTTATTTTTCATTTCTTGATCCTTCTTTTTAATCCCACAAAAAGAAAGAAATACTCCAGTATTTCTAAGCCCAACAGAAGGCCCAACCTCCACTGCAGAGGAGGCATTAATTTGCCTGTGTGGGGCCCTTCCAGAGGACGCAGCGGGAATTACAGTTTACGCAGGAAGACACGCAGCTTCCCAGTCTGCCACCTCCCCTCCTAAGCCTCCAGCCCACTTAATTTTTCTTTCTCCTTCTCTTAAGGAAACTCTCCAAGGTACTGAACTTCTACGTGGCTAATGCCGATGACTCCAGCAAGACGGAATTGCTTTTTGCTGCCTTGAAAGCCCTGAAGTACTTGTTCCGGTTCATCATCCAGTCTCGAGTCCTCTACTTGACGTAAGGGTCTCAGGGCTAGGATGTCCCCGCCCTCACTGCTCTCTCTGCATTGATCCCTCACTCCTCACGCTCGTGTCACTTTCTGTGACCGCTCGGGTTCGTGGAACTGCCAAATTCCCAAGTTTCGGATCTGGGGTGGAGGTGGATTGTGAGGGCGCTGGAGAAGGTGCACGTGCAGAACCTTGAGGCAGCAGTGAGGGCAGCACTCAGCCACTCACTGGAAGCCTTGGTTGGGGATGGCATCTCTAGCAGGGCAGGTTCCTCTGGCAAGATAGGAGGTAGGGTTTTATTCCACAGGTGGTGGGAGGCGTTGGGGGACTTCCGTTAGAGAAGTAATAAAAGCTCACTTGCATTTTAAATGATCATCTCTTCTCCCTTGTGAAAATGGATTATGGAAGGCCAAGAGCAGCCCGTGAGCACCTAAAAGGCCTTTGCAGTTCAAGTGCGAGACACCGCAGCTCTGTCTCAGATGTAGGTGGAGAGAGTGGACCAGTGTGGGAGAAGGGCCTTGATTTGCTGTTGGATTTTATGGGCCAGAGAGCAAAAAGGCAGGGACCACAACTAACTTCGAGGTTTGCTGACACTTGGCCCAACAGGGACATCAAGAGAATTCTGTTTTAGGTCTTCTGTTTAAATTTTGAAATACTCTGGGGACTAACTTGCAAATAAAGTTCTTTTCTAGTTCTGCCAAGCTGGTGAATTGAGGGAAGGTCATACCTCTTGGGGACTGTATAAATATTCCTTATCCAAAATGGTTGGGACTGGAAGAGTTTTAAATTCTACGGATTTTAGAATTTTTGCATATACATACAAAGATGACTTGGAAATAGGACCCAAGTCTAAACATGAAATTCATTGTTTCATATCGACCTGTATACAGCCTGAAAGTGATTTTCTACAGTATTTCTAGTGCGCCTGCAGTTTGACTTCAACCTGTCACAGGAGGCGAGGTGGGGAAATCTGTCCATATGGCATCATGTTGGTGCTCAAAAGGTTTTGGATTTTGGAACATGTTGGATTTTAAATTTTCAGATTGGGGTGCTCAGCATGTGTGAGTGAATGAAGATCAGTTAAAATATATGCGTGCGTGTATGCCTGCGCTTGAATCGTGTGCATAAAATGCTGCACTCGCCATCCCTACTCCTGCCCAATGGGTGGTGAGGTTGCCACCCAGCGGAGAAGCAAGAGCAGTCCCATTTGGGGCTTTTGTGTCTCTGGGAAATTGGCCAAAGACCTCTTCACTTGTACTGAGGAGAAGGAGCCAGTTCCCAAGTTGATGGACAGATCTTGTGAAGGCAGGTAGAGGACCTTAATCAAAACAAGGGTGCATCAGGGAAGTCAGAGGCCCCGGGGGAGCAGGTCAGCATCGGTGTGGGCGGTACCCAAGGAAGACAGGAGCGCAGCAGTCACTCCCTGCTGTCCCCTCCCTGCAGGAAATGCCCACAATCCATCAGCATCAAATGTATGCCCAAGCTTGGGGTCCTCCAGCTTCCAGGGAACCTTTACCAACTCACTGAGCAACTAGAAAGCCTTGCGTCAAGACTTCACTTAAAAATTACTCCCTGCTCTGGTTCAGGTGGTAATATCTTTTCATTCTGTGGGGCTGACTCCTGGTGCCTTTGAAACCACCTTAAGGTTCCCCATGAGAAGACCCTCTGCATAATTCAAGGTGGTGACCTGTGAGGCACTGAATTCCAGTGTTGGCCACAAATCTATGTTAAATTTTCTTTTAAAGATGGAAAATCTGACTGCTTTTCTCATTTTCCCTCTTAAGATTTTATGGTCAGAGCGAAGACGGAGATGAATTTAATAACTCAATCCGAGAGTTATTTCTCGCTTTCAATATGCTGATGGACAGGCCTCTGGAGGAAGCTGTCAAGATCAAGGTCAGCCTGGTGTCTTCATAGGTAGCTCTTAAGGCCATGGGTGAAGATATGGAAGTGGCCTTGGTGGGAGAGGAAGGAAGTGGATTTTAGTAGTAGTTACAGTAAGCCAAGGAAGAACCCACATCTTAACTTTCAGAACATTTCCATGTCAGTGTGCCAGAGAAGCTGCCTGTTAGACATCCTATGATTGGCAGTTATGACCACTGTTTGACCCCCTGATTGCAGGACACAGATCCTCCTACTGTTGCAGGTGACAGTTTTGTATTCTTTGCTCCCAGAGGTGCAAGTCACCATCATCTTCATCAGCAGTTTGTTTTGTTTTGTTTTTTTAAATGTGAGATAGATAATCCTTGAAGACTCCAGTCTGAACTTGATGATTTATTCCTTGTCATTTGTGGTCCCTTTGTGCTGGAGACTTCATGAATTTAACTACCTCTTTCAGTAGAAAAGTCAATTCCCAATGGATTGCACCCCCTGGTCATGAAGACGAGGGCTATGTACCTCCTGCAATTCCAGGGAAAGGAGGCCACGTGTAGCTACATCAGCCTTCCCCTTCTTTGCAAGAGCATCTGTGTCCAGTTCCCTGTCTGAGCCCCAAGCACAGCCCTGCCTTCCTGGGATCAAACCGTAAATTATGGGCTGGGGATGCAGCCTGGTGGTAGAGACTTTGCCTACCTTGCACAAGGGGCCTGAGTTCAATCCCCAGCACGAGGTGTTCATGGTAGGGTGCAGTAAATCTGTATTTGTCTTGCTTGGGAACTGAATTTGCCTTTGGTGTTTTTCTTACAGGGGGCAGCTTTGAAGTACCTCCCTAGCATAATTAATGATGTCAAAGTTGTGTTTGATCCCGTTGAGCTCAGGTAAATAACAAAAATCCATTTGTTTCTTGACTCTGACAGAGAAGCATTCCCTCTGCTGAGCTGGGGCCTGGACTCTTGCACATAGTTTCCTTCTTACAAGTGTTAATGGAAAACCTATTTGCACACATTTCCGTGGAAGATATGAAAGAACACACAAAGCCCACACCAGAGAGAGCTTTGCATTTTCTCTGGGGAAACAACACATGAAGACATAAAATTAACTATAAAAGAAAGTACTTAATAATATGCTTCCAGCCCGATACCCAAGCACCCCAGGAATGCAGTCCGGCTGCAGTCCAGATGGGAGTGAAGCTAGGCAGAAAAGGTATTTTGCAGAAGCTGAGCATGGAGGCAGGCCTGGAAGCAGTTGGTGGGAATGGAGGTGCTTGAGCAATGTGGGTGCAGTCAGCTCAAAGCCAGGGCCCTCTGGGGAGCAGGAATGCAGGCCCCAGAGATACTCAGATCTCACATCGCCGGGGAGTTTTCCAGGTAAACTCCACACCCAGGCCTCCGAGTGGAGGAGACAGGTTTGTGATGATGCCTGTCGCCTGGTGAAACAGCGATGCTGGGGCTTCTCTTCTAGTGTGCTCTTCTGCAAGTTCATCCAGAGCATTCCAGACAACCAGTTAGTTCGGCAGAAGCTTACCTGCATGACCAAGATGGTAGAGAGTGCGCTCTTCCAGCAGTCGGGTAAGTCTCCCGAGAACCAGCCTCAGTCTGCAGCCACATTTACTTGCATTCTTTTCTTTTCTTTTTTTTTTTTTTTAATAATGTCTGTAATGTCCCTGCCAGTTGGCTGGTTCTTAAGCATCTCCCGGAAGGCCACTTTTAAGAACTGAGGTTAGTTTAGTATCCCTAACAGTTCCTAACAGTTACTAAAAGAGTACAGTCATGTTTAATCTTTCATTAAAGCAATCACCAAGTGGCTCACTCATTAGAGAACTCTACTCTCTGGCAGGCAAGCAGGAAAGCTGGTGGTTCCTTTACAGGAATTCATCCTTGACCTATCCTTAACACGTAAAGTCACCAGCCAGGGGCAGGGCAGGCAGCATGGTGATGCTGGACCAGATCCCACCGCGGGCACAGGGGAGCTGATGGTGGGCTTCTCTCCTCAACTCCGTGTTCAGGGATGCCATGCTAGTAGCTGGGAGTTGACCACAGTGGAAGTATTTACACCACAGGGATTGGCCAACACTGTGAATCAGGGTGGTTTTAGATGGAGGAAGGTAGATGACACACATGGAGTGAGGGAATGAAGGGGAGAGAACTCTTACACTGCTGAAACGCTTTTCCTAAGTAGAGGGACTCGTCTGAGTCCCTCCCTGTGTTTCCATCCCAGGCTGATGGGGGCGCCCAATACCTGTCCTTCCTCATAGACCCAAGACTTGCTGGAGTGGGCAGCTGTGGGAGCCTCTTTTGAAGCTGCCCCAAGGTCAGGGAACGTTTATGGAGTATTGGCAGGAGAACCCTCCTGGCCTTGATCCTGGTTACTGATCTCAGCACAAAAGAGTTTCTCTCGGTCTCGGTCTCAGCTTCTGTTTTAGGGGAAGGAACAGCTCCAGGTAGATGATGAATTAGATGACGTCAGTAGCCTATTTTGGCTCTGATATTTTCTGACCCCATTATTTCATGCGTAGAAATTTCAAATGTTTTTAGAACATAGTTGGAAGTGGAGCTAATGCCTTCAGAAGGCAAGAGAATTTTCTCGAGTAGAAAACAAAACATTACTAAGCTTCCTGATGGGCTGCGAGTAGCTGGGTTTCTAGGGATGCAGAAAGGATAACAGACTGTAAATGTGAGTGTTTGAGTGTAAGAGCAAGAGGTCACCAGGCAGGGCCAACGAGGACGCAACGTCACGGTTAACACCATTGCAGCCAAAGCGTCCAGAGAACCTGGTCTCATCATGACAAAGACCCTAGAGGAGCAACAGTTCATAATATCCTATTTTCTGTAAGCCACAGGTGTGCAAAGACATAAGCAGAATGCACTTGAAATGTAGGGCAGCTCAGAGTTTAGGAAATTTATAGTCATTTTCCTCCTTTAGGTGAAAAACAAAAGCATATGACTTGCTTAATTTTCATTAGTTTCACACAACCTTGCCTTCATGTGTCCATTTGGCATTTACAAAGCTACAGGGGTTAGGGGTGCAGCTCAGTGGTAGGGTGCATAGGGCTCCGTCCTCAGCACCAAGTAAAGAAAAGGTAAGTATTACGTAGAGCTGGAGAAATTGTTAAATAAAGCGCATGTGGTGCGAAGTCCTCACGTTTCCCCGGGGTGGGGGAGTTTCAGGATGTGGAATCCTGGACCAGGCGTAAGTTGCACACCATGTGCTCCTCATTGGCCTGGAAGGCTCCATTCCTGAAGGGCTGGTCCCAAGAGCTTGGGGACAGGCAGGAAGACCTGCAGAAGGAGGTGGCAGTGGCACTGCCTCATGTGAGCAGCTGCGCTTTCTCCCTCAGAGTGCAGGGATGTGCTGCTGCCGCTGCTGACAGACCAGCTCAGCGGCCAGCTGGATGACCACTCGAGCAAGCCGGACCACGAGGCCAGCTCGCAGCTTCTGAGCAGCATCCTGGAGGTGCTGGACAGGAAGGACGTGGTGAGTGCTGTCACCCCGACATGGCCCGTGTCCCCGCGAGGTCCTTTGCACCAGGTGGGGCGGATTCCAGTCCTTCTAGTGGCTGATGGTTTAGAACCCATTTTGGGCCATGCAGTGCCCACTGTAGAGGTGACAGAGAAACCAGAGCATCTGTGCAAATCCAGGTGCAGGTGAGGTCAGCTCACTGCGAGAAGATGGGGACTTCCCAGCTTGCCTAGGTGGCCCACCCTGGAGATCCCTGCATGAGCTCTCAGGAGCTCTGTTCTTCTGAGATCCATTGAGAATTTTTTTCTGCAGAAAATTCTACCCTCTGTCCTTGTTCCTGATGCTATTGCAGATGTCCCTGTGCTTCTGAGAAGTTCTGTTTCTGTGTCCTCTCTGGAACTGTGGCCTTCTCTGGAGCCCAGTGGAAACTGGTTCCTTATCTTGCATTTGCTCTGTGATTGGCCCCTTCACCCCCATCCCCCAAGGAAAAGGGATGAGCCTGCCTGGATTTCCCATATCCTAGCCCAGGGGACAGGCTACAGAACTGGGCCCTGGGTGAGCACCCTCTCCTCCTGGAGCTAACCTGTACTGGGATCTTGGCCCTTGTGTTTGTCCTCAGCCCTGTCCCTTCCTGAGCATGAATCTCTGTGGGCCTTACTCATTTCCCTAACCCCACCCAGAGACCCCATGGTGAGGAAAAGCTGTGTAACAGCAGAGACATCAGCGTCCCCAAGAGAGGCAGGTTTAGGAGTCACTTTTATCCAGAGGAAGTAGAAGAAAATACATAAATAATGAAAAGTAAGGAAGGAGGGCAGAAAAACTAAAGACCCTTAATAGTTAATAAAAATAAGATGGTCTATTATCATGTGTTAAATCCAGATAAGGTGTATTGTTATACAACCTAATACTTTTTTTAGAGATATTGTGGGAAGGGGAAGGGAGGGATAAGGGTGGGTAACTGGAGGGGGGGCACTCCTGGGGGTAAATCTAATATCCAGAATCTATACACATTTTATTATTTTTTGTTAAAAACTTGCATGGTTCTTCAAAAATAAATTTCTCAATAAAACAAATATGCATGCTACTGAACAAATAGGGCATGATGTCACAGATGTGGTTGCTGAAAGAGTCGGTCCCATGGAATCAAAGACTTAGAACAGTGATCAGGGCTGGGGCTGGGGAATCAGCAGATGTTGGTCAAAGGGCACAAACTCTCACTTATGGATCAACAGGTTCTAGAAATGCACCGTACAGCGTAGACGGATGCGACTGATTATAGTGACTGCCACCATCACACAGGGTATACGTAAATCATCACATTGCAAACCGTGAAGATACACAATTCATCAGTGAAATATTTTTTATTTTTCAGAAATTTATTTGTTGAAGAATCACACAATCTTTTAACGAAATAATACAATATATATATAGATTCTGAAGATTAGATTTACCCCCAAGAGTGCCCCCTGCAATTATCCACCCTTATCCCTCCCCTCCCCTTCCCAAAACATCTCTACAAATGCCTTATGTTGTATGACATTACACCTTATCCAGATTTAAAACATGATAATAGACCTCCTTTCTCAATGGCCAGGGTCTAGCTGCAGCCTCCACAGATGAGTGAAGACATTCGACCCTGATTCTCTGGGTTATGCTGATTTTACTCAGCATAATTTCTTCCATAGCCATCCATTTACCTTCAAAGGCTGCAATATCATTGCTTCTAATTGCTGTGTAAAATTCCATGGTATATATGTACCACAGTTTTTGGATCCATTCATCCAGTGAGGGGCATCTGGGTTGTTTCCATAATTTAGCCATTGTAAATTGAGCTGCTATGAACATAGATATTGCTGTGTTGCTGTAAAGTCAAATATCAGTGAATGGGATGCCATAAAGCTAAAAAGCTTTTGCACCGCCAAGGAAATAATCAGTAGAGTCAAGAGATTTCCTATGGAAATGGAGAGAATCATGGGCTATGATTCCTCTGACAAAGTTCTCATATCTAGAATCTAAAAAATCCTCAAAAACCTCAACTACAAAAACACAAACAACCCAATCAATAAATGGGCCAAAGAGCTTGATAGGAACTTCTCAACAGAGGACATTGATAAGCCAATGAATACATGAGAAAGCGCTCTAAATCACTAGTAATCAGAGAAATATTTTTTAAAATAATAAAATTTAAGCAAAAAAAAAAAAAAACAACCCCATAGCGATGATGTAGTTTGTTTGAAGCACTGAGCAGGATTTTTAGAATACGTGCCGGAAAGCAAGCACGGGGAAACTGCGGAGTTCAGCATTGGCAAGCAAACAGCTAATGATGCATAGGGAAGGAAGGAAAGAGAAAGAACGCACAATTATTAGGCACCATTGCATCTGTCAGCACAACTAATTCCTGCAAGAGAACTATCATTTTCCTCCTTGTGCAGCCGTGAGAACTGGAGCTCCCGGAAGTGGAATAGTGGCCCACGGTCTTGTGACAGTGGGAATGTTAGATCCTTGCACTAATCCGCTGGGCCTCCTGTAGCAAACCGCAGACGCAGGGTGCCTTCAACAGCAGAATCGTGTTTCCCTGCAGCTCTGGAGGCCAGGGTGTGGGCACTGTCCCGCTCTGGTGAGGGCTCTCTTCTGTGCTTGTAGTTGGCTGTCTTGTCCCCTTGCGCTCATGTGGCCCTCCCTCCGCAGGTGTGCACGGCAGGAGTCAGCACGCACGTGTGTGTGAGTGAGCTACGCACACAGCCGCTACTGTCTTTTTTTTTTTTTTCAGAGAAAGGGACAGTGAGAAAAATCAACTTTATTTAGTTTATTTTATTTTTTATTAGAGAGGGGCAGAGAGAGAAAGAAATAATTTTTTATTTAGTTTTTCAAGTGGTCTTTGTTGCTCCAAGACTTCATTGTGTACGTGGTGCTGGGGTTTGAACTTTCGTACTTGCGCATGCTGGACCTGCGCCACAACCGCTGTGCCACCACTCCAGCCCCTACTTTATTTAGTTTTCCATGTGGCTTTTGCTGCTCTGACACTTCGTTGGGTACAAGGTGCTGGGGTTTGAACTCGCATCCTCACGCATGCCAGGCAAGCACATTAGCAGCTGAGCCACCGCTCCAGCCCCTAGTGTCTCCTCTGATAAGGGCACTAATCACACTAGGCAAGGGTCCTGCTCTCATCACCTCACTGCCTCCCCAAGGCCTCACCTCGTGATTCCATGGCTGTTTGGGCTTCAAGGTGTGCACAGATGCACTTCCTAAGGAGCCCTGCTTGCATTTCCTGGGGCTTTTGCCCTGCACGGAAGGCCTAAAGCGCTTTGTACCTTTGCATGCCTGTGTCCAACTGTCGTGAACGGCCTCATGTGCTTAGCATAGAACCAGGAACCTCCTGCTGATGGGGCTCCCTCACACATCTGTGGCCTCGGTGACCTTACAGTGTGTTCCAGGGAACACCCAGCCCTGCGGGTCCATGTGCATCTTTTAAATGATCTCATGATTCTCCAGTGTTTCCTTTGTGCAGTTCTCTATTATTCTCTGGGACCGTTTTTCCTTTTGGAGAAGAGATTGCTTTGTAGGGAGAAGCCAGAGCGAGGCTCCTTTGAGGCAGCAGGAATGGCCTCATGTCCTGTGTTTCGTCCCCAGGGCCCCACAGTGATGCATATCCAGCTGATCATGGAGCGGCTGCTGCGTAGGATCAACCGCACGGTGATCGGCATGAGCCGGCAGTCTCCGCACATCGTGAGTGTCTCCCCCGTGGGCCATGCTGCGGCCACCTAGGGGGACCCATGGCAGGTTCACCCAGCCACGCACATCGGTTCCAATCCTGAGCAGAGTTCACTTCTCAAATGGATTTAATATTCCATGTTCAATTGTTCACCCTCAGTAGAACCAAAGCAGCTTTTGTTTCCAGTAAAAAGACAAGTGTTTTAAAGAACTTGTGTTAAGTGTGCTTTTAGCACAGCTGGCACTCACCTCCTAGGTTCCTTCCCCAGTGCCAAAATTGATGTCAATAAAAGTACAATTGAGCCGGATGCAGTGGCACCTGCCTGTGATCCCCACAGCTGGGGAGACTGAGGCAGGAGGATGAAGACTTCAAAGCCAGCCAGTAAGTTAGCAACATAGTGAGACCCTGTCTCAAAATAAAATATAAAAAAGGGCTGAGTGGGGATGTGGCTTGGTCGTTAAGTGCCCCTGGGTTCAAACCTCAGAACCAACACAAAAAGGATCATTGAGACATTGAGACCAGAGATAATTGCTGAAAGGCCACTGAGATCAGCATCAAAAATGAAATACCATCTTTTCATTATATTAAAAGCTAAGGTTAGATTTTAATTAGAGGATATAGGAAAAGAACGATCTCAAATTGCTTTTGTGAGTAAAATATATTCATTTATTAAGAATCTGTAAGACAAAAAAGAATCTGCAAACCGCTAGGCACAGAGCCTCATGCTTATAATCTTAGCAACTCGGGAGGCTGAGGCAAGAGGATCACAAATTCAAGACCAGTCTGGGCAGCAACTGTCTTACAGTAAAAAATAAAAAAGGGCTAGGGATGCAGTTCAGTGGTAAATTAGTTGTGGGTTCAATGCCCAAAAGCAAAATAGAAAAAATCTATAAGCCAAGCACTATTCTGGACATTATGTGTGTAAATAATACAGTTAAGAAACCCCACCTATGAACTACTTATATTCTGGCAGTAACAATAGTGACAAAATAAATGACATAGTTTCTCTTAGAACTAGGCAAGTGCTTGGAGAAGGACAGTAAGAAGGAAAAAGGGAATTCAGGGTGACGAGTCCCACATAACACGATTAAGAATTGCTTCCCTAAGCTGAGCAGGGTGGCGCACGCCTGTAATCCCAGCAGCTCAGGAGGCTGAGGCAGGAGGATCGCAAGTTCAAGGCCAGCCTCAGCACTTTAGCAAGACCCTGAGCAAATTAGTGAGACTCTGTCTCGAAATAAAAAATAAAAAGGGCTGGGGAGAAACAGGTTGTTAGATGGCTAACCTAACAATTAACATGTATGAATTCTTACATGATCTTGGGGAACTGTGCTAAGAGTCCTGGGAGATGTAAGGAGGTGGGTAGTGAGAAGGAAAGGGAATAAGAAGGACATCAGGGTGACCAGAGGGAGGTAGTATGGGTGAATCTAATCTGAGGGGAACCTCCAACTTCCACGAGAAGTCCAGTTAACTTGGGGCTTAAGTAAAGTGAAACATGGAACCATGGGGAGCCCAAAGGGGGGAACCATGGTCTGGCACCAGTCTTGGCTTGTTCTGTCATTACACTGCTGTTCTTGATTGTTTGATGATGAACCCCTTCTAATTGTAAGACCATGTCTATTGAATAAAAAAATTTTTTTAAAAAAAGGGGCTGGGGAGGTAGCTCAATGGTTAAGCCCCTCTGGGTTCAATCCCTGGTATAAAAAAAAAATAATAATAATAAGTAAAAAATATTTCTTCCCTGAGAAGGGAAAATTTTAGCAAAAACTTGAAGAAGGTGAAGGAGTAGCCGTGTGGCTCTCTGGGAAGGGCTTTCAAGAAGATCTGCAGCAGAACAAAACTCTAGGGTGTGCCTTGTAAGAATCAAGTGGGGGCAAGAGGTGACCCAGGTAAAAAGAGCAGTGTCTGCAATTAAATCCATCCTTCTGCTGGATCACAGCAGAACCTACTCCAAAGCATCGCAGGAGGATTCAGAGCGTGTAGGAAAGGGTTCGTGTTCAGCTCAGCTGATCCTGGTGCTCTGGTCCAGATCCTCGGAGTTCATACAGAAAGGCACAGAGAGACAGGAGACTTGCTCACGGAAAATCAGCATTTACCTTCAGAGATAAGAGTGGGACGGTTGCCCAAGGAATTCTCATTTCCCAGGAGAGTGAGGGCACACTGGCACACAGCTGTAGTCCCTGCTACTCGGGAGGCTGAGGGAGGAGGTCACAAGCTTGAGGCCAGCCTCAGGAACTTAGCAAGACTCTGCCTCCAAATGAAAAGAGCTGGGGCTGTAGTTCAGTGGCAGAGTGCCCCTGGGTTTAGTCCCCTGTCAGGAGTGTGGCCCAAGTGGCGGCTCTGATATCTACGCCTGCAGGTGACCACTCTCTCTGAGAGATTGCACGTTCAGTGACAGATGCAATGAGACAAGTTCCGTTTTAATATTCTTTACTTAACACAGCACTCGAGGGTATTAATGTCACAATTCTCAAGGGATGTTACACTACAAATCACACTCCTACATTCTTATCTTACTTAGTCACAGCACACATAATATAATCTAATAATTACACACCACTTATAGGCTATTCTTAATGCAATAAGCTCAAGGCACTAGGTAAGGAAGAATAAGCTCATAGTCCTCTCATGAGCATCGGTGTGATGTCCAGGGTTACCAGTAGGATTCACGCAGAGTCATCAGGCAGGCAGCACTCTCCAGGGAGCCGAGATCAGGCATTCTCCAGACAGAGTCGAGGTTGCTGGGTTCAGCATAGCAAGCTGCTTCAGACTGGCACGGAATTGCTGGGTTTGATGGCAGGTTAAGCGGGTTGCAAGGGATGGAGAGGAGGCATGCAATGGGCGTGAGGACCAATGTCAATACGCTTCCATTGTGGGGTAAGTCTCCGGATTTCTTGGTTGCAGGCCTCGGTTTTTATCCTCTTTTTGTGAGGTCCAGGCCCACTTGTGGATTTTCTCATTAGTATGGATTTTTGGGTAGGTCTTACAGCTGCTAATCTGCTGCGAGTTTACTGTTATCTGGTACAACGCAGGAGCTGTGGCTCAGGCTAAGTTGCTTCACTGTGTAACTTGCGTTTTGGAAGCTTGCTCTGTTTTCTCGACTATGTCTCTGTCCACTCTGGACATCCCCCAAACTGGGGTGGGGGGTGGGGGAAGAGTAAAGGAATCTTAAAATCTATGAGTTATCCTTTACTTCTGGGCCCTGATGATGCAATTAATTCCCTAAACAGAAGCAAAGCTTGTGGTTTAACCAATTTGTTTCTTCATCTACTGTTAGGAAGTGAAAGTGACTTAGAGAAAACTAGATGAATCGTGGACGTGCTTGAAAGTAGAAGCTGAGAGTGGTGGCAGTGAGTAATGCTCCACTAACGCTTTCATATGGTACTGAAACTGCGGACCTGCTGAGTGCAGCTCAGCGATGGAGAGGGACAGGGTTGAAGGACCATTAGCGTGACGCTGTAGCCAGTCACTGGGCGTGTTTTGTAAATTCCTGAAATGTGGAGAACGAGGCTGGGTGTACCCTTACTTCCTGGTGGCAAGGATGTTTACCACGTCCTCAGAGGACGTGCGCAGAAAGGCAGACGGCTGTGTTCTTCAGGAAACTGATGCATTCACTTGCGGATAATAGATCTAAATTTAAGTTTTCCTTTGCAGCCACTTGTTTGGAGCGTAATCATGTGCTATCTCCCCACCTTCTTTTTCATACTGGGGATTGAACCCAGGGGTGCTTAACCACTGAGCAATATTGCCTGCCCCTTTTATTTTTTGACAGGGCCTTGCTAAGTTGTTTAGGGCCTCGCTCTGTTGCAGAGTCTGGCTTTGAACCTCCTGTCTCAGCCTCCTAAGCTGCTGGGTATCCCCCTTGTTTTTACATGTCTTTCATTGCTCTGACACTTAGTTGTGTACATGGGTGCTGGGGTTTGAACCTGTGCACATGTGCATGCCAGGCTACTGCTGTAACCATTGGGCCACTGCTCCAGCCCCCTCTCCCCCGACTTATTTTTAAAACTGCCTTGAGAACTTCGGCTCTGTGCTTGAAGAGAGGGGTCAGGATTTGGTTTTGAAGATGACCGTATCCCTATCTCTGCCGTCCTTCTGTTGGAATAAGATGATGGGACAGGAACCACCTAGATCCTTGGAGTAATGGAGACCCCCAGAAGAGCAAAGTGATAGGAATGTTTGAGAAGGGAGAAAAAGTGAGGACATCCACAGGAAGAGACAGACACAAAAATAAACAAAAAGAGAGATAAACAAAAAGAGAATTGCATAGTTTAATACAATTTGTTCTGGGCGTTCAAGAATAGTTAAATATTCGTACACTAACAGTTTTTGTTTTTTCAGTACTGGGGATTGAACAAAGGACCCTGTACCGCTCAGTTACTTCCCTCCAGCCTTTGTTTTCTTGAGGCTAAGTCTTGCTGAGTTGCCCAGGGTGGTCTTGAATTTGTAATCCTCCTGCCTCAGCCTTCCCAGTAACTGAGATTAAAGGCATAGGACACTGTTTCTGACACATTCACAAAATACCTTAACTTAATAAAAAGAAAAAAGCCTTAGGATTTTCGCTGTAGATACCAAAATGGTGTATGATGAATGTACTATCTCTTCCAAATTAAGAAGAGGCAGAAACATTTTTAACATGAAATCAGGCATCATGATACTCAGTGGTCATCGAAAGGAGAATCAAACCCCATTGTTCAGCATCTTCCACAACTCCTAACCAACGTAATGAGGCAGCGGAACAGACGCTTAGTATAAACACTGGAAAGAGGAAGCGTAGTGGCCATAATTGTTCGGGGTGTCTGAAGTGACCTGCATAACTAAGAAACAAATTCTTTTCTTTTTTTCCAATGAACCAATATAATATATTTATATTCTGAAAATTAGATTTACCCCCTAGAGTACTCCCTAATTACCTACCCTTGTCCCTCCCCCCTTTCCCTTCCTTCCCAATACATCTCTACGAATGCCTTAGGTTGTGTGTCACTACACCTTTTCTGGGTCTAATACATGAGAGTTGACCGCCTTTAGCAATGGCCAGGGTCTAGCTCCAGCCTCCACAGATGAGTGGAGACATTCGACCCTTGGATCTCTGGATTATGCTGACTTCGCTCAGCCTGATTTCTTCCATTGCCATCCATTTACCTTCAAAGGCTGCAATGTCATTGTTTCTAATTGCTGAGTAGAACTCCATGGTATATATGGACCACAGTTTTTGGATCCATTCATCTAGTGAGGGGCATCTGGGTTGCTAGGAAACAAATTCTAATAAAACTAATGACCAGCTTACTCAAGTATCTGTTTTTAAAATAAATAGATACAAGCAAAATTCTGTGACCTTTATAACAATGGCAGCTGTTCCGCAATTATAAAGAAAAGTTCTGTTTAAATGCGTCACAAAGATGAGAGTAAAAGTAAATGTGATCAAGACCAAAGAATTGCCAAGTAGAAGTGATACCGGGCGGCTTGCCTGTGGGATTGGAAAGTGGAAATTAAAAGAATACTGACTCGTGCGGTAGAGCACATAGGTCCACGGAACAGATCCAGGGAATTGAAAAATAGACCTTTGATCATCTGAAAATTTCATTACTGTTCAGTAAAGAAAGTAAGATTTATAAGCAATAAGATTTAGAAACCCAACAATTTGAGGAAAAAATGGTTAGACTTTCATCTACATTCAAAATAAACGTCAAATGGAATGAAGGGGTCAGTATAAAAAAATTAAATCATAAAGCAGCTGGAGGAAACTATAAAGGAACGTGTACCAGATCTTACAAGGAAAGGATTCTTTAACTCCAAAGTGTCAAAAAGGGGGAAAAAATTGATTTTACTACTTAAAATATTTTAAAATCTCATATGTGAAAATATACATGCAAATTCAATATCAGGTATCAAACTGTAAAAATTATTTATGACATATATGTCCAGTGGTTAGTAGCCTTAATGTACAAAGACTTAGAATCCACTAAGAAAAAGGTGTTATTTTTACCCTTAATTAATTTTTTTTTTTTTGGCGGTGCCTCTAATTGAACCCAGGGCCTTACACAGAGATATTGCTTTAATAGCAAAATGGGGAAGGAAAGTGAACAAAAACAAAATGAGAAAAATAAATAGCAAAACAATACACAGATAGAAGATTTAATGCAGAAGAAAGGAAATGCAAATTAAGAAAATGACGCTAAATCCAGTACCCAACGTAGGCAGGGGCCTGGAGAAACAGGTAGTGCTAGACACTGATAGAAATGTGAACTTCTGTAGTCAACGTATATCAAAAAACAGTTTGAAAAGTTTACATGACCTTATAATTAGAAAAATCAATGGTTTTAAGCAAAAGAGTGTAAGACACATTTGTTCAGAGCAAGGATGTTCTATCTGGTTGATAATCTAGTTGAGATCTTAAATTGGTGCAAGCTGTAGGTGCTAGTGGGAGCCGCAGGCCTCACATGTCCCCCACCCTTCCTGAAAGGAGGAAGCACGAATCAGAAATCACAAACCAGGTGCCCTTGGCCCCTGGGAAGCCGCCTGCTTCCAGTTTGGCAGGGTCAGAGGTCATTGGTCAGGAAAAACCAAAGCCCCCACTTCGGTCAGTTGGTGGTCTAAGGATTGTTTTCCTTTTCCTGCAGGGCAGCTTCGTGGCTTGCATGATCGCCATCCTGCGGCAGATGGATGACGCTCACTACAGCCACTACATCAGCACTTTCAAAACCAGGCAAGACATCATTGTAAGTTGTCTTCATTGGGTCTCGGGAACCTGAAGACTTCTTGTATTTGATAAAAAGAAATGAAAATGACCTTTGAGCCTCATGTGACCAAGATTGTCCTCCCACCCGTTTCTGGGGCTCTGTGGCTGTCCACAGTGCTAAGAAAAGGGTGGTGGATTCTTGCTCTGTCCTTGGTGGAGCTGAAGAAGGTTGCGGTGCACGCACTGCATTCGTCACACACTCTGTCTCGTGGGTTCAGAGAGCGCCTGTATTTGGAAACGTGGGGGACCCTCTTTGCTGTGAAGAGGGTGGGATCTCTTGAAGGGACTCTAGTTGCTCATGCCTTGGTGAAGACCTTAGAAGGCAGGGGTTTGCAGACCTCCAAGAAGTGGTTGATAGCATCCTTTTGGAGAGGAGAGCTTTGGCAAGCTGTCTTTGACTGAAAACATTCTGTTCTGCTTTATTTTATGCAGGAAGGCTGTTCTCATAGGTGCTGTGAAGCAGGCACCTAAGAGACCAGTTAGGCCTCTGAGCTCACTTCCAGGAGCCTTCCCCTCAGGGAGCCGTCTTGGAGTTAGACTGAACTTGCAGAGCAGTGGCCAGGCCCAGGGCTACATTAGCAAACCCACACGTTGTGTTACTAGTCCTGGCTTGAGTGCATCCATCACCCACGTGCACCCCACTGTTAGCAAACCCACACGTTGTGTTACTAGTCCTGGCTTGGGTGCGTCCATCACCCATGTGCACCCCACTGTTAGCAAACCCACACGTTGTGTTACTAGTCCTGGCTTGGGTGCGTCCATCACCCATGTGCACCCCACGCTTTAGGCTCCATGCTTACCACTTTCTGCCCTTATTGTACTGAGAGCTTGTGGCCAGTGTACCTGAGGACACTTAGCTTCTTCCTCGCCACACCCTCCTTGCTGTGATGCCCACAGGAAGGACAGATGAGAAATCAGAGGGAAGAACTGTTAATTATTTTGAGTCCAGTTAATTTTTTGAACCCTTGTAAAGCCATGGCTTAAGCTGGGAGCCTGAGTGGAGGCAGCCGGATGCAGCGTGGATACACCTGCAGGGGTGGGTGCGAGAGACCTGGATGGCGGAGGCCAGGAGAGGTGGAGGCTGAGGGGAGCTGAGTTTCTCTTCCACGGGTGGACGGTGAAGCCGATGAGAACCCGGGTTTGAATTCAGACCATTCACCATGATGCGTAATGACTAATGCCTGTGAAGAGTAGCTGTTTACAATAACAATTTTCATATTATTGAGATAGAAAATTAGCAAAAATGTCTTTAGTGATTTTTTTTTTCAGATTTTCTGCAGAAAGCAGGAAGAACCTTCTAAATTCACACACAGACAGTTTGGCTTCATGCTTGAGTAGGAAGAAACCAGGCTTTCCTCCTGTGTGCCGGATGATAGCACGCTCTTTACCCTCTTTATCTAAGTCCATGAAGGTGTTATCTGATTAAAGAGGATCATCATCTCCAAGAGAGATGAGGCCTGGCTGGAGAAGCGAGCAGCTGGCCGGAGCCGCAGGCCTCTGGGAGAGCTACCATGCCCTGTGCGTCCCCGGGGTCTTGGGATTCTCCCTTTTCACCATCTTGTTAACTAGGTTATCCAAGGTAGAGCCAGTGTCAGAAGCAGGTGACTGGTATCCCTGTTTAATCCTTGCTTCACAAGCCGTGCATTCTTGCTTATTTGAGCAAAATAATCATGCAATGGTTGGTTAAACTGGTGGAAGCACTTATCGTGTATGATCAGAAAAAGTGGTAAACTCAGGGAAAATTCCAGAACTGAGGATGGATTAGTCCGACTCATTATTGAACCTGTAGATCAAATCAAGTGGAGCAAGACAGGGCTGGAATGTGGCTCAGTGGTGGAGCACCTGCCTAGGGTGTCCAGGGCTGTCAGTTCGGTTCCCAGCACAGAAAAAAAAAAAGAACGGACCGAAAGACTTCCTGACAGAATCATTCTTGATTCTGTGCCAGTGACGTGCAAAGTGCAGGAAGTTAACAGATTGACCAGTGTCTTAGAAAAGTCTTTACAAGTAGAACCTCTCCAGCACCTCATCCTTCCTGCTGTGGTAGAACCTCTCCAGCACCGCATCCTTCCTGCTGTAGTAGAACCTCTCCAGCACCGCATCCTGCCTGCTGTGTGGTGTGCTTCCTGATGTAGAGCTAAGCAGGACTAGTGGGTTATTGCCAGAGAATGCAAGCTGGATTGTCATTTCAGGGATCCAGTGGAGAAGGTCCACAGTGAACCATCTAAGGGAAGTGCTTTCAACACTTTATAGCTTTGCTTTTTAGTCTGATTGTTCTGTTTTTGGATTCCTTTGTGCTCACAACCCCCTTTGGATGAGAAGAGCGGTTTTCCCTCCTCTACATTTGGGCTGTTAGATGTCACAGTCATCACAAGCCACTGTTACCGTCTCCTTGGAGGGGCCGTTCCTGACCCTTCGTCCAGGCTGCACAGGGTGACATCTCTGCAGTCGGAGGGACCAGAACTGCTGCTTGGCATGGCACTGCTGAGCTCTTCTAACCACGATAAGGAAGAGTGGAGCTCAGCTCTGTCCCAAGTGTCCAGTTTCTCATAATTGTTGATTCATTTTTAAGCATAAGAGCATTGTTCAGTAGCACATGGCAGATGAGGACTAAAGCCAGCTAGGAGCTGGACACTTGGGGTCCACAGGCCCTGGTCCTCCTTCCTCCTTCCTCTGTCTTAGGCCAGGTGGTTAGTCCGTGCCAGCTTCAGGTGCTCCAAGGGTAAAACACGGACTTTTTTTTGTCTTTGTTTTCCTTATTAAGTCATGAGATAGCCTGCTCTGGGAATGTCATTGTCCCTCAAACCCATATGGAAAGGCGGTTACTGTGGAAATAGGAAGGGCTGATCCTGATGGAGGTTCTTCCTTCCACACGCTGAAAGAACCTCCTTTCTCCAATTGTCCCTCCTTTCTCGTCTGCAGGACTTCCTCATGGAAACCTTTATCATGTTTAAGGATCTGATCGGAAAGAACGTCTATGCCAAAGATTGGATGGTCATGAACATGACGCAGAGCAGGTGAGAAGCCCTGGCCGACCAGGAGGCTCTTCCCTGCCCCGTCTGCTGTGGGGACTCTGGGAAGTGCTGTTCTGTCTCTGTGCTCTGAAGTCAGAATCTTCCTGCTTGTGTGATCCTGACCACTGGTCAGCAGCCACATCTCGCTGAACATGCCCGATCTCGTGAGCTCTGGACATCTATGTTAGGAGCTGTATTCCACCAACACGGCGATGTTGTCCTTTTAGGATCTCTGCTCTCTTGTGTGGATAGGCCTCCTCATTAGGCTCCTATCAATCCTCAGCACTGCTCTCCCTGTCAGCAGCTCTACATGGCCTCCACATCCTGTTTTCCCTGGGCCTATAACCTGGGCCCGTCCACCTTCTCCTGGGCCTGTAGCCTGGGCCCGTCCACCTTCTCCTGGGCCTGTCGCCTGGGCCCGTCCACCTTCTCCTGGGCCTGTTGCCTGGGCCCGT
>PVKS010003725.1:0-22620 GCA_004027875.1 Aplodontia rufa | reverse complement strand
ATACTTACCGAACAGAAGTGAAATGAGCCAGGTGATGTCATAGTAAAGGAGCTTTGGAATTTGCTTAATGAGCTAAATCAGACAAATTTTATTTTTTAAGAGAGAATCAACTTTATTTCATTTTTTTCATTTGGTTTTTGTTTCTCTGACACTTAGTTGTATATGTGATGCTGGGGTTTAAAACCGGGTCCTTGCGCATGCCAGGAAGCACTCCAAACCGCTGAGCTCAGCCCCAAGAAAAGTCATTTTTATGAACATTGCTGTTTACTCTGCATGGTCCTAATGTCTGATTAGAAAACCCTTCCCAACCGTCTGCAGATTGGAGTGAAAACAGCCTCCGAAGCCCTATATTCTAAAAGAGAAGCCTCTCTAGGCACACTAGTGCCCACCTGTAATCCCTGCAACTTGAGAGGCTGAGGCTCTCAAGCTTGGAGGCCACCCTCAACGACTTAGTGAGACCCTGCCTCAAAAGAAAAAATAAGAAGGGTTGGGGGTGTAGCTTAGTGGTAAAATGACCCTGGGTTCAATCTCCAGTGTAAACTATCAAAAAGACATAACAGAGAAGCATCATCGCAGAGAATGAATTACCCACTCTGAGGCCCAGGCCACTGCATGTCACCTCAGCTCCGACTTCAGCTAGTTGGACTTTCAGTCCATTGGAAAAAGACCATGGTCTGTGTTAGTGTCAAAGAGCACTGGAAGATGAGGCCGTGTTGTCTTGGAGTCCAGGATTGTGTGACTTCTAACATGGGTGGGAAAACATCTCCAGAGGCAAAGCTGCCTGCTATATCGGGTGCTTTCCTCCCCAGGGTTTTCCTCCGTGCTATCAATCAGTTTGCGGAAGTTCTCACAAGATCCTTCATGGACCAGGCAAGCTTTGAACTTCAGGTAAGCATCTGTTTTAGTAAACTTTTTCGTTGCTGCAACAAGAACAATTTTAGGAGGAAAAGTTTATTTAGGGGCTCAGCGGTTTCAGAGGCTACAGTCCATAGAAAGCTGGCTCCGTTCCTTGGGGCTCAAGATGAGGTTGAACATCATGGTAGAAGAGTGTAGCTCCAGGAAGCAGAGAGAGAAACTCCACAGCAGGTACAGAATGCATGCCCCAAAGGCACACCCCAGTGACCCAGCTCCTCCAGCCACAGCTTACCCTGTTCATCCCTACCAGAGGATTAACTCCCCGACTGGGTTAGGACTTTCCTAACCCAATGATTTTACCTTCAGCTTTTTTGCATGGTCTCACATTGAGCTTTTTGGGGACACGTTTCATCCAAACCATAAAAGCGTCCAACCCAGCTGCAAGTCGCTAGTATTCTCAGCCACAGCAAAAGAACTGTTTTAGTTGGGAAAGGGTCACCTCAAATCCCATCTCCATGACGAGAGAAGGGTTTTCATGTTTCCTCATTTCCCAAGGAACATATTCCTGTCACCTTGTCTTCCAAATACAAGAAGACGGGGCTGTTTCTGTCTGTAAAAGCAGCACACATAATAAGAAATGCAAAGAAGTAATACTGAGAAAGCAGCTGAGCAAAAATAAGAAGGTCAAAAATATAAATGCAGTGGTCTCCCTTCCCAGCAGGGTACATATCCCACGGCCACCAGGGGATGCCTGCCGCCACAGATGGTAGGGAACCCTGCAGATTCCGTGTTTCTTTCTTGTGCACACATACCTATGATAAAGTTTAATTTATTAACAAACATAATAGTAAAATACAATTATAACAATGTACTGTAATAATTATGTAAACGTGGGCTTTCTTGAAAGTGTCAAGATAAATATTAATATTTTTGGACCATGGTCAACTGAGGGTAACTGAAACCTCAGAAGGCAAAACCATGGTCTGCAGTCTTGGCCTTTGCTGTTGACACACGTATGGCAAAAGCACATACACACCCGTGCTTGCAAAAAGGGATCTCCCCCACCTGCATGTGGGCTCTGTCCAGAGAACTGTTCAAAGTGCACTCTTTCGTTGTTGTTGTTCTGTGCCCTGTTTGCAAGTCCACAGTGGTTGTAAAGCGTCTATTCCTTCCTCCAACAAATTCCTGAGTGCTTACATATCTAAAGCACATCCCTGACCAAGGCTCATCACGTTCCTGCCCTTTGCACAGTTTTATGTTCCAGAGTACATTTTGTGGGTGTTGTTTTTCTGTGTCATCTGCGTTTCCCTATCTAGGATTTTTAAAGTGGAAAGTCAAAAGGATACACACGTAAGCATATGCACGCATATAAGTAGGTTCGCATGTGTGCGTGTGTACATATTTCCATACATTTATATATAGACACATGCACATGCCAAAACAGAATTGAGCTGTGCCATTTTCTGGTAACCTGTTAATCTGTTTTCCCTACTTTTATTCGTGATTTATGATTTTTTTTCAATGATGTTAAATTTTTTCATAATATTTTTAATGGCTAAGTACAGTCCATTACATGGCTGGTCCATGATTTATTTAATCAGATTCTGCCTAAGAATATTTAGGTGTTTCCATATTCTCTTAGTTAAATAGCACAGTGATGGCCTTCGTTGTTTTAAATGCTTTTAACTGTCCATAGTTATTTTGTCAGGAAAAAGTCCTGAAACTGTTCGCTAGTTCAAACGTTTGGCACATTTTTAGGGCTTTCGATACAAGTTGCCAAAGCCCCTGCTATAAATAGGTGTACTTCCTGGCAGAACTTTGCATTTCTCCCAGGAGTAAAGAAGAATGTGAAGCTTGAATTTGGAAAGGAAAAGCAAAAAGCTTAATATTAAGTCTCAGTACTTTTAGGATGGAATAAAGGAAACCCAAGAAGGAACAAAATGTCCTGTGGATTTTACTTTATTTTTTTTTTTCATGAATCCCTGGTTCCTGACTTTCTCCCTTGCCTGTGTTTTACTATGGCGCTCACTAATGTTATTTCCCATTTGTTTTTGCTCTCGTAATGTTGAACAGCTCTGGAACAATTACTTCCATTTGGCAGTGGCATTTCTCACCCATGAGTCCCTTCAGCTTGAAAACTTCTCACAAGCCAAGCGCAACAAAATTGTAAAAAAGTAAGTGCCCTTTTCAATTTGGCAGCGTTTGGAAAGGTGACTCTTGTGTTGACGTTCAGAGGTCTTTCAGTATCGCAGAAATAACTGTTGAGTGACATGCATGTTGGTAGGTCTTGGTGACTCCGTGCACCTCAGGTTCACCGGGGTTCACATCTTCTCCCTCACACTCACACCTCCTATGGTGGAATCTTCCTGGAGAGGTGCGGAGCTTCCTCCTGTGCCCAGGATCAGCTGCTCCCTGCTGGCATCTCATCCAAATTGTAGGCACAGTGCCTCCTTTCATGTGGCAAAGCCAACCCCTTCCACACAGTCAGGTACTCTGTCACTTCAGCAGAGAAGTCAGGGCACCAACAGCTGGAAAATGCTCTCCAGATCCTGACTTGGAATTCAGAACAGAATGTGCAGGGATGGATAGAGATTTAGGGATGTGTTTCATTGTGTTCATCTTAGGTCTGTTTCAGAATTAATTGAGATCCTAGAAATGCTAAAGCAGTATAGTTTTAAAATAGCTTGAAGAATTTAGTATTGAAAGACTTTGAAATTTTTGTTACGTTTCTCCTTGTTGGAATATTCAGGTTTTTTAGCAAATTATTTAACATTCCTTTATCTCTGGCTTCTCCGCAAACACCTGAAGTTGATAGTGACCATGTTTGGGGGTTTTTGTTGATATTGTTATTGTTTTTGGTCCCGGAGAGCAAACCTGGGAGCATTCTACCTCTGAACTGCATCCCCAGCCCTTTCTTTTTAAATTTTGAGACAGGGTCTCACTAAATTGCTGAAACTGACCTCAAACTTGCCATCTTCCTATCTCAGCCTCTCGAGCTGGTGGGATTACAGATATGTACCACTAAACCCAGCATGACTATGATTTAAAAGATAAAAGCACAAGACAGACATGGTGGCTCATACCTGTAATCCTAATAATTTAGGAGGATGAAGCAGTTGGATCACAAGTTCAAGGTCAGCCTGGGCAACTTAGACCCTTTCTCAAATTAAAAAATGAAAAGGGCTGAGGGTATAGCTTAGTGATAGAGCACCCCTGGGTTCAATCCCCAGCACCAAATAAATAAATAAAAGTGGGACCTGTTTTGTAGATTTCCCCAAGGGCAGATATTGAGATATTGATTTTCAAGATGGCTCCGTCCTTTGATCTCTTGCTTTACAGTATCTTAAGAAGTAGTGGAGTAACTTCTTTAAGGGATGGATTTGATTTTGGTGAAGTTATTTGATTGCAAGGAAAAAGTGTCTAGTCAGCATTAATGGTACTGGTTTTGGTCAAAGGAAAGTATGACTGAATGTCATCCATGTAAAAGTATGTGTGTATTCGGGCACAGATAAAGTTTAGGAATAAAACCAATTATATCAAAGTTATAGAAATGTGAAGATCTTTTTCAAGCTTTTTTTGAATAGAATCAACAGCGGTATTAAACAACAGGAATGATGGTTACTTCCTGACTGTTATGTACCAAAGCTTGATCACATAGGCTTACCTAACTTTAATAATAAAATAAGGTTAAGAGCCAGGCACGATGGCACACACCTGTAATCCCAGTGACTTGAGAGGCTGAGGGAGGTGGATCACAAGTTCAAAGCTGGACTCAGCAACTTAGTGAGACCCTGTCTCAAAATAAAATATATATGTTTGGAAAGGGGGGGGCTGGGAATGTGGGTTAGTGGTTAGGTGCCCCTAGGTTCTATCCCTGGTACTTCCCCCCAAAAAATAAATAAATAAATAAGGTCAAGCATTTTGTTAAAATGGCATAATAGAAATTTAAAAATTTGATTTTAAACAAAGTAGTGGCTTTGAACTGGCGATCAAATTGACCAAATTTGTATTATGTACATGTACAAATATGTTACAGTGAGTTCCATTATTATGTATAATTATAGTGCACCACTCAAAAAAGGGCTGGAGTGGTAGCCCAGTGGTTACAGTGCTTGCCCAGCATGCACAAGGACCCAAGTTTGCACTCCAGCACCACATACACAACTAAGTGTTAGAAAAATAAAAACCAGATGGAAAAAATAAATAAAATCGATTCTCTCTCCCTCTCTTAAAAATAAAATAAAAGTAAAAAATTTTAAAAGGGAAAAGCCATGCTGGCTTCTGAAGACATTTTCAGAGGAGGAATTTGAATAAAAATGCTTGGGCCCATCGTAGCGAAGGCAGAAAAGTACAGAGCAGTGACCTCAGGATGGTTAAGCCTAAGTGTTCCTCTGGAACACGTACAACATCTGCTTGTGACCCACCGTTTGCATTTTTCCAGCCTCCCAGCCTCTGATGTCCTGGGTATGAGTTAGCCTCAGGCACAAGATTCTGATTCACCTCCTTCAGAACCACCTGCCTCACCCTCTAGACCAGTGTTTCTCCGCCCCTCTCATTGCCACCTCGGATAGACGTTGCTTTCCTAATCGCATCTCATGAAACGTTTGTACTGCAGATAAACCATCTGGTGATGAGCCATGTGAGGATCCGTGCCATGTGCACACAAGCAGTGAGCTTCGGTGTTTGCCCCAAGGACCGGTTTTCACCCTTCCCAGGCTCCCTTGCCCACCTTGAGAATGCTGCTCCCCAGCGGGAGAACTCCCCAGGGGAAGAGCATGCGGGTGCGGGCGGGAGGGACCCGAGCGTGCACCTCAGCCTGTTTGTAGGCCCCCTCCTCATCTTCCTCTTTATCAGTTCAGGTTGAATGTTTCCCCCTTTACCCTTAAGTCACCTCCGCAGTTATTTTTCAGCATCTGCGTTTGGTTCCTCCTGCTGGTAAAGGCCTTTGTCCTCCATGGGGTTCCCTTCTCTTTTGAGACTTATTGAGGTACTGACCTCCCCTCTTACAGTGCCCCACCTTTTGTGTGACCCAGAGGGGCACAGGCTAATTTTATTCCCCTCATCGTTATGCATTCAGCCCTCCATGTCTGTGAGTTCTGCGTCCTCCAATAGGTAGATCAAAAATATTTGGAGGAGTGGGCGTTGGAGTGGTGACTCAGCGGTAATGGCCCTTGCCTGGCATGCACGAGGACATGGGTTCAAACCCCAGCACCACATACACAATGAATTCTCAGAGCAACAAAAGCCACATGAAAAACTAAATTAAAAAAATGATATTTTCTCTCTCTCTCTCTCAAAAAAAACTGGGGGGAAGCTGGGTGCAGTGGCACATGCCTGTAATCTCAGAGGCCTGGGAGGCTGAGGCAGAAGGATTGCAAGTTCAAAGCCAGCTTCAGCAATTTAGCAAGACTCTGCCTCAAAATAAAAAATAAAAAAGTGGGGAGGGATTAGGAAGGATTATCTAGGAGACTGGAGGGAGGGAGTATGAGGGAATCAACTCAAGAGATCTCCGACCTCCACGGGAAGTCCATTCATCACAGGGGTTCATTTGGGGAAAACAGAACCGTGGGGAACCCAAGGGGGGAAACCATGGAATGGCATCAGCCTCGGCTAACTATGTGAATATACATTTGTTCTTGATTGTTTGATAATGATTCCTCCTCAACTGTAAATCCATATTCAACTAATAAAAATAAATAAATAAATAAAAAGGGCTGGGGATGTGGCTCAGTGGTTAAGCACCCCTAGGTTCAATCCCTGGTTCAAAGGAAAAATTACTTCCGTATTGAATATGCGCGGACTTTTCCCCTTCTCTCTATTCCCCAGTGAATCCAGCATAACCAGTGTTGAGCTAGCATTTATGTTGTATTAGCTATTGTAAGTAATCAGACGGTTTGAAGTGCGCAGGAAGTTGAGCGTGGTTATGTGCCGATGCTGTGCCATTCCACACGAGGGATTTGAACACCGGCAGATTGTGGAATTGGAGGGGGATCCTTGAGCCAATCCCTCTAGATGCCCAGGGGCGACTGATTGCGTGCAGCTTGTTTCACGGTAACTCCTTGTCTTGGTTTATGATCTTCTTCCTAGATACGGAGACATGAGAAAGCAGATCGGCTTTAGAATCCGGGACATGTGGTATAACCTGGGTGAGTGACCTTGCGCAAGCCCTGGCGGAGCCCCATTGTGCTGAGCACCCCGTGGTGAATTCCTGTCCCGCTCAGTCAGCCCTGAGATGCACTGGTGTGTCTGGTGGCTTTCGCACCCTCATCTCAGTGGGGCATTGACAGTGAGCGATCCACGGTTTATCAGAATTTCCTCTCCCTCTTCTGGACTGGGGCGATCTGCCCACATCAACTTCTTTTCTTATGGGCCCTTTGGAGGAAGATTGTAGCACTTTACCTACAGCGAAGTGGTTTTTTAAAAATATCCTCATTTACCTTCATTTCAGGTCCACACAAAATCAAATTCATTCCGTCTATGGTGGGTCCCATTCTGGAAGTCACTCTGACCCCTGAAGTGGAGCTCCGAAAAGCCACAATCCCCATCTTCTTTGACATGATGCAGTGCGAGTTCAATTTCAGTGGGAATGGCAATTTCCACATGGTAAGGAGCGGCAGGCTTGTAATTCTGCTGAAGAAGGTAGAATTGGCTCTTCCTGTTCCCTTTCCATATGGAAAAGCCTGAGTAAAACGCATCAGTGTCGATCTGCAAATTCCTTTTCATGTTTCATTTTGTCACGTCATTGGAGAGGCGGTCACATATTCCAGCCCAGGGTCTGGAAGTCATCTTCTGGCTTCTGGTCTTTCCTAAAGCAGCCCTGACCCCACATGATGAAAAGTTGGCTTCTTGCATTGTAGACCTGTCTGTTGCAGTAACTGAGATAGTGCGATGAGGCCGGGGACATAACCTGCCTGTCCTAGGACAGCAGGGGGAAGATCCAGCTCTGAGCTGTTCATTTGTGGGTTTTTTTTTTTTTGTTTTTTTTTTTTTAAAGAGAGAGGGACAGTGAGAGAGAATCAATTTTCATGTGGCTTTCATTGCTCCAACACATCATTGTGTACATGGTGCTGGGGTTCGAACCTGTGTCCTTGCTCGTGCCAGGCAAGTACCATAACCACTGAGCCACTGCTCCAGCCCCCGCCCTGAGCTGTGCATCTTGGGCTTGGAGAACTTCAGTCTCCTACTGTTTTCTCTTTGCTTTGATTTTCTCTTCTACAGTGTGTTAACATCAAAAAGGAGATTCTGTAGCTATGAAGCTTGGCAAAAGCAACCCCATTATCAAGACTTAGACAAGAAGCAGAAGAAGATAGAAAATTAGAATCAAAGCTCTTTTTGTATGCATAGTTGTAACAGAAAATGTCATTTTAGGGAGATAAATGAAAGTGATGGATAAGGTAACATTAGTCATCCATGGAAGATTTTGACAGGGCCGTGGGGCACTTTCCATGAGACCAGAAGTGGGGTCCTCCCCTGTCTGTGTTGTAAAGCGTTCACGATTCCATAAAAGGGCTGGCTCAGGTCTGGGAAGATGAGCTGGGTATCTGACGTGGCCTCTTCCAAGGATGTAACTTTGTCCTATGAAATCCTGACTCTGCTTTCAGTTTGAAAATGAGTTGATCACAAAGCTGGACCAAGAGGTGGAAGGGGGCCGAGGAGATGAACAATACAAGGTTCTTCTGGAGAAACTGTGAGTATCTCAGAGTCAGAACCCCGGGTGGGTGGCACCATGTAGCCGTGAAGAAGGGCAGGGATTTGGCTGCAAGCGTGGTGCTCAGGCAGTCTCAGAGTCTCTGGGGTCCCCACGGTGGTCCTCGGTGGACACTGTTTATCTGATGTGAGCCAAACGCCTGGGTTTTCCTGACCAGCCTCACCCTGGAGAACACAGCAGATGGAAGAGAGGAGGAGATGGACAGCGCAGAGGCATTTTGCCCAGTGTTTGGATTTCCGAACCTCAACAGAAGTGTTAGCACCTCTAATTATGGCTTCAGAGCCACCATTTAAAGGAAAAGCATTTCAAGATCCACTTTATATTGAAAATTACTTCATGTCCCATAAGAAAAAAGCCATTGCTGGGCCTGATCGCACATGTCTATAATCCCAGTGGCTCTGGCCAGACTCAGCAATTTAGGGAGACCCTGTCTCAAAACAGAAAGGGCTGGGAATGTGGCTCAGTGGTTAAGCATCCCTGGGTTCAGTCCCCAGTGCCAGAAAAGAAAAGAAAAAGAACAATGCAGTTCCGTAGCTACCTCTGCAGCCAGCCTGGTCTTCCGCTGCCCTGTCCTGCACCTCATTCATTCAGCACCCCCACCCCACACACTCACCTGTCACCTCTTTCTTTCTTTATTCTTCCTTCTTCATGAAAAATAATAAAAAGGCCAGGTACACAGACCTGTGATCCCAGTGGCTCAGGAGGCTGAGATAGGAGGATCACAAGTTCAAAACCAGTCTTAGCAGTTTAGCGAGGCCCTAAGCAACTTAGACCCTGTCTCAAAAAATTGAAAGGGCTGAGAATGTGGCTCAGTGGCTGAGCTCCTTGGGTTCAATCCCTGGGATGGGGAGGGGGCAGGGGAAGAAAAAGGGCTGGGGATGTGGCTCAGTGGTACCGTGCCCCTGGGTTCAATCCCTAGTACAAAAGCAAAACAGAGAATGAAAAGAATGTGTGTTTAAAACCCCGTGAGTGTAGGCATTGGAGTAAATGAGCTTTAAATTCTCTTTTTACTATGTACTAGAAATGTGACTTGGGATCCAGTGATTCAACCTACCCAATACCTACTTTTTCTTCTATGTTCAAAATTAGTGTCTGTCTGTATTTTTTAGTATTAAGATTCAATCTTCCCATCATTCAAGGAGGTGACCACCCTGCCTTGATTTGCCCTGTTCTCTGAACTTTCATAACTTTCATAACACTGACCAGTGGCGTCACGGTCACGTACTTACCGGGGTCATCTGGTAATTCACCTTTTTGGGGGGAGTTTTGTGGACAAGACTGAGCTTGAGGATAGGGACGCCCAACTATTTTTGAGATTCCCTAAGGAACAGAATACATAATACTCAGAGTGGAATGGGATTGATGAAAGCCTCGAGCTTAAGGAGCAAACAAGAGGTCTTTCTGATTTTATTTTTAGTGATGATAAGCCCTTTGGCTGGTCTTGTTTTGGTGTTTCCACTAGGTCTCCCTGTTTGACCTTCAAGCCTCCCAATTTGTAATTTTGGGCATTTCAATCTCATAATGGAATTAAGTGGAGAAGTTAAGCATACATAGAAACATACAATATGTATACAGGATAAACTACTGTTTAAAAAGAATGAAACTTCTAAAGCTATGTTTCAACGTAAAGATTGCTGTGTTCTTGTTCTTTCTGGAACACCAGCTCAAAAAAATATGACCGCACAACTCCCCAGCGCCTAAGAATAGTCCTAGAGCCTGGATTAATTCTTGGAACCTATTTCTTTCTCTCTTTTTCTTTCTTGAACCTAGTTCTTTCTCTCTTTTTGTCCCTCTTCCCAAATTTACTTTTGAAAGTCTAATCCAAGAAGTCCCAGAACTTTGTTCTACGCAGACTCAAAGGGATAGGGTTAGACCACAAGTTTTGCCCCGGTGTGATTTACAGCTCTGTATTCCTATCTGAAAATAACACTCCTGTTAGAAGAGCCACGTGTCTGGATGTCTTCCAGATGGCTCTGAGCTGGACATCAACCCAGGGCTTTCCAGAGTGCCCGCGAGGTACCAGGCATTAGGAAGCATAAAGATAGAGGAAAGATGGTCTCAAAAGACTTCAGTAGTCATAAGACAGCATTCAGGAGCCTTGTGGGCAAAGGTTCTTTTTCTGCAATATCAACATTTAAAAAACAAAACAAAACAAAGAACCCACACACTCAAACTGACCTTGAAAGGAGGTGCTTGTGGGGTGGGCTGCTAGGTGATGGTGGGAGTTGAACTGAGTCCTAAAGAACCTCAGTAAACAGAGATAACAGCCTAAGTGCGGGCACCAAGCCGGGCCACTGTTCCCCGGAGCGTGGGTGTGGACTTAACCAGCATCCTGTGTAGCTAAACTCGCACCACCTGCTGCTGGGACCTTGGCCGGTGTTCACAGATGGCACTGGAACGACAGGGAGGAACAAGGGCTCCTGTGTCTGACCTTACCCCTGCAGGCTCCTGGAACATTGCCGGAAGCACAAATACCTGTCCAGTTCTGGGGAGGTCTTCGCCCTCCTGGTCAGCAGCCTCTTGGAGAACCTGCTGGACTACAGGACCATCATCATGCAAGACGAAAGCAAGGAAAACCGCATGAGCTGCACCGTCAACGTGCTGGTACGCCCGCCCGAGGCGGCCTCGCAGACACAGCACCCGGGTGGCCTTCAGGGAGAGGGAGTGGCCGCTCAGCTGTGCACTCAGAGATGCTGACAGCCACAGACCCTGGGGATAAATTTGCAAACAGGGATGGAAATTGCGCTTGAAGCAGTTCCTCCTGGTGCCCGTCCTCCGGCCCGTCCTCCACCTGGTGCCCCGAGTTACTTGCCTGGGATTGCTTTACTTTGGGAATTACAGGGCCCACGCAGAAACCATGTGCTGGGAAGAGGGCTAGCGGGTGACATTCTCACGGTGGGCTTTCCTGTCTTCTGCCAGCTGGCACCGCAGACCTGTGAGGATTAGTTCACCTTTCTCTGCTTAATGTTAACTGAGAGCCTCCCGCCTCCCGCCTCCACTGGACAGCCATGTATCAGGTGGCTTCAGGACACACTGGTGTCTGTTCCCTTAGGGGGTTCTTGCATTTCCCAGAAGCCCGGTTCTCAGAAAAATTCCTGGGCTTTTCCTTCTAACCTGTTGCTTCCTTGTCTTGGAGGAGTTTGTTAAAGGAAGCGACGAGCTTCCTGGCAAGGTGACATCGTGGAAAGCACTGTAGAGCTCAGGCCTTCAGTGGTAAACTCCAGCGCCCTTCCTTCACACTGATATCGTGTAACCCTGTTTTTGTTTTGGTAGAATTTTTATAAAGAAAAGAAGAGAGAGGACATTTACATAAGGTAAGCAGAAGGGAGCTTCCTGCTCTTGCTGTTAGGTCCTGGCCTTGCGTTGTGCCTTCATTAAGCAGATACTGGGCCCTGACACTGTGCTCCATTTGCTCCCAGAGAATGAGCTCTTCCAGCAGATCCACGAAAAACTACACTGACGGAGCGCACCAGAATGTGCGTGTCAGGGCTGAGGTGCGGTCAGCCTCAGGCCCCTTAGAACTCGCCTACCTGGATCTTAGCCTGGGATCCTTGAGCCGCTGAACATAATCTTGCGCATAAACGATGTGCATGTTCTGTGTCTCTACCTCTCACTTGCATCCTGCAGGGGACCAGGACCTTAAAAAAAAAGTTGTTTTTTTTTAAGCACCATTGCATTAAAGGAAGAGTTGAAGATGGAAGAGAGAGAGCAAGGCAGGAGCGCAGAGCGGGCTAAAGACACAGGCTGTGTGCATAGTGGTTGAGGGGACAGGGGTGCAGGCTCAGGGAGGAAGGAGCTAATGTGGGATCCCTGCCGGGTGGCCTTCTTCCAGATACCTGTACAAGCTCCGGGATTTGCACCGAGACTGTGAGAACTACACAGAAGCTGCCTACACACTTCTCTTGCACGCCGAGCTGCTGCAGGTGAGTGGGTCAGCGGAGCCGGCATGCACGGGTGGAGGATGGTTTCATGGGAAGGAGCTCAGTGCAAGAGATCCTTGATCCCAGAGTACTTCCACGCCTTCTAGATGGGCACAGCTAGTTATCATTAATTTCCAAATCCTTAGGACACACAGCGTAACTAAGAGGCCTCTAGTAACTGACCAGTAAAACACAAATTCATTAACACACAGATTTGTAAAACAGCAGAGGAATGAGTTATAAATTATTAAAGTACCACAGAAGACTTTCTCCCTAAATAAAATTATACTGTGGCATTATACTAAATACTTCTCTACGTCAGGAATCCCAGATAATTGTTTCCAGCCCCAACCTCCTCCGCTAACTTGGGATTCATGTCAAAACTGCTTTTTTGATGTGGATCTTCGAGTGACTAATGGACAAGCCAGATTTAACACGTCAATGGCAGAAATCTTGGTTTCCCTCTCTTCTGCCCTTGGGCAACCCTGCATAGCTTCCCTTTCACTAGATAGTACCAACATCAGTCAGTTGCTCAGTCACTGCCTTTTCCATGCTCCAGAAGCAAAATTCATGGCACCTCTGTGCAGAACTTGCTAAAGTAATACACATGCATCATCCTAAGCTACTAAACATAGGAATCCCCTGCCTCATCTCTTCCCAGAGGAGCTTCACAATTCCTATTCAGGATCTAGGCACTAAAGAGCTTACTGCACATGGATTAGATGGTGAGGATTGTTAACTGTGAATTTAACCAGGATGATCCAAAAGAAACCCCAGTGTCTGCCAGGTGTGGTGACACACTCCTGCATTCCCCACAATTCAGGAGGCTGAGGAAGGAGGATCACAGATTTGAGGCCAGCCTCAGCAAGTTAGTAAGACTCTGTCTCAAAATTTAAAAAAAGAAGAAGAAGAAGAAGGGATATAATTCAGCAGGAAAATGCTTGGTTCAATCCCCAGTACCAAAAAAAAAAAAAAAAAGAAAAAGAAACCTCAGTGTCTCTAACTCTAGTTCTTTTCATTTGACCTGCTCAGAATATTAAACACCTATCCTGGGGAAGGGTGTGGGTTAGGTGTAGATGCAGCCGTTCTTCCAGATGACTTCTCAATAGAGGTGGCATTGGTTAATTATAGACCGCATCTTTCTCATCGGCGTGATCTCAGTGTTATCACATACTAAATTCCTGTGTTGAAGAGCATCTTGCCCTGTATTTCATCGTCTTTATTCATGTGCAAGTACCGTACTGTTTCAGTGACTAGTTCTTTAGGTGCTTTGTCATCTGGTAGTTACTCTTTATTGCTTTCTAGTTTTTCTTCCTCTTCCTTTTTATTTTTCCATTTGAACTTTGGAATCATGAAATTTAAAAATGGCTTCAGTGAGAATTTGCAGCTCATGAAGCGAGAGTTTCATTACCCAAAAGCGTAGCACAACTTCCCCTTTGATCCAGGTCGGCCTCTGTGCCCTTAGATGGTGCGTCCGGGTCGTCTGCATGAACTCTCTCACATATTGGTGGTGTTGACTCTGGGTAGTCGCATCTGTTGGAGTTTATTTTTGATTGGGTCTTTTCTTCCATTATCTCCTTTCTTGTTATTACCTTTTATCTGAAATTATTTTTTCCAATATATTGATGTTTTTTCTAACCTGGCTACTTTTCCTCCTGTTGCGTGCTGTGGTTTTTGGACAGGCTGCCTTGTGTCGTGATGGTTTTCCCTCCTCGTACCCCTTCCATGCTCATTTGTTTCTTTGGAATGATTGTTAATTATGCCTTCACGTTGGTTGGAAACTCTGCTTTGTTCCTTAATTGCTGGGAGTGCTGAAAGTGCCCATGTGGTATGACACTTGTTTTGGAGCTGGCATATGGGTATGTGTGCATATGTAATTTTTGTGTTTAGTAAATAATTTAAAATACAATATGGATGGCTCTGTGTGTGTGTGTGTGTGTGTGTGTGTGTGCGTGCGCACGCACATGTGTGTATTTTCTTGGGTTTTCTTGTTTTAAAAATTCATTGCATGAATCTCTTGGCGGATTTGTTGCATTCATGATGACTTCGTGTGTTAATCTCTTGATTACTCTGTTGCATTAATCCCTGGTTTTGCTTTTGTTTCTTTCCAGTGGTCTGACAAGCCCTGTGTGCCCCATTTGCTTCAAAGGGACAGTTACTATGTTTATACCCAGCAAGAGCTTAAAGAGAAACTGTATCAGGAAATCATATCCTATTTTGACAAAGGCAAAGTGAGTATCAGGTTTTGTTTGTGCCCTTGAAGAGGAATGATGTAGATGATGCATTTCCAGTGGTGACCTCCCCAACGCAGCACAGAGGACTTGGAATAAAGGAGCCATCCCCAATAAATGCACCCTCATTGTAGACACCAGCCAGGAGCTGTCCCAGGCCAGCTGCATAGAAATTTAGGAGGTTCCCATGGCGCCCTTGATCCTTTACTGGAACAACTAACAGAATTCAGGAAAATGTTACATTTAACGATTACGGTTTTATTATAAAGAACACAAATCAGGACCAACCAAGTGAAGAGGCACAGAGGGAGGTGTGAAACCGTCCCAGACTTAGTGCTGCCGTGTCCAGTTCCCGGGAATTCAGGCACATCTCCTTCCCAGCAAATCGATGTGTCTTCCAGGCTCCGGGGTGCACGCCTGTGGCCCCAGCTATTTCTGCAGACTGAGCAGGAGGATCCTTGACCCTAGAAGTTGAGGTCAGCCTAGACAACGCAGCAATACCCTGTTTTCGTAAACAAATGATGTGTTTGCCAACTGGGGAGCTCACAGAACTTTCCATTGCATAAGCATGACTGAATTATTGACAGTAGCTTGAGCTCAGGCTGCAGCCCCCGTTGTCTACCTGGAGGGTGGGTCCAGAACGTGTGGCTCTGGCTGCGCCTCTCTGAAGCCATGGTTGGTCTTTCTGGCGTGGCTCTCCCCTTCTGAGACTCTGTAGGGGACATACGCAGCATGTGGTGGAGAAACGAGAGACCCTGGTAGGGTTCTTGACTCTGTGGCTGCTGCTCCACACCCACCTGATCTCATCTGGCTTCCATGTGGTGCGTTGACCGGGGCCTGAAATTTCAGAGGGGCTAATTTGGCAAATGATGACTTTAAAAGATTTAGTTTTAAAATGTTTATCATTGGTCTGGAGCAGTGGTGGCTCAGCAGTTACTGCGCTTGCCTGGCATGCGCGAGGACACGGGTTCAAACCCCAGCACCACACACACAACAAAGTGTCGGAGCAATGAAAGCCACACGAAAAACTAAATACAATTAATTCTCTCTCTTCTCTCTCTCACTGTCCCTTTCTCACTGTTTATCATTGCTTGTGGGCTGCACATGTATCCTTTAGCAGTCAGAAATGATAGAATAATGCCCCTATTGACAGGAATGAGACAGGAAGGGAGCACACAGTGTGTCTGGAACAATACCATTCAGGAGACCCGCCACACAGTGCTAGTGAGCACAGGGCCCAGTCTGGGGTGCTTGCCGCAGACCCAAAATATGTGCAGTGTAAATCTCCCTTTCGAGTGGAAATAGGAAATTGGTGCCCTACATGGAAAAGGATTGCCAAACTCCACACCACGGTGCCATTGGCCTCTTCAAACAGCCCACCTGCGCATGCAGACTCGCCCCCTCCAAGACACAGGCACACCCCAGAAAAGAGTCCCATACCAGCTTCCTTCCCCGGCCCCAACAAGACTCTGATGCACCCAGATCCTGGGCTGTGGACAGGGTTCCCCCTTTCAATTGCCATCTGTTCTTTGCCCTTTAAACTCAGTACTGCTTCATTTGGGGACACATGGTGTTTGTCTTCTGGCCAAAAGAATTACAGAGATCCCTCCTGGCAGAGCACCCAAGATATGCCAGTTGGGCATTCCTTAATCAAAATCATAAAATGCTCTGAAATCTCAGATTACTCAGCACCAGCATGATGCTCAAAAGGTTCAGCTGGAAGCGCTGGATTAGGGGTGCCATGCTGGTAAAGTCCGTGCAAATGTCCAAAATCTGGATGTCAGGAAAGAAAGTTTTAATCCGTCCTGGGCTGGAGCAGATCAGGAGCCCCTGCAGAGGCGTTGTAAACCGACCCCCTCTCCACCCTGACTTCTTACCCTGACGACTCTCCAGTGACCTTAACAGCTGGCTCAGCTACTGTGCTGTCCGTGTCTCACCCTGCTTTCTTTTTCTGAAGATGTGGGAGAAGGCCATCAAACTAAGCAAAGAGTTGGCGGAGACCTACGAGAGCAAAGTATTTGACTACGAGGGCCTGGGCAGCCTCCTGGTGAGTCTGGGCCCATAGGGCTGCTGAAATCAGTGTTCATGAGAATGTTCTTGTAAGTTGGAAAAAGACAGGGTCAAGGAAAAGGTGTGCTCCAGATTATCCTCCCTAGCTGGCTCAGGACCAGGGAGTAGGGCTGCCCACAGGAGAGATCAAACACTAAGCCTTAGACCTGGGTATAGTTGCTCGGGGCCCTCAGGGTCCCCACCCACAGTGTTCTCCTCCTTCCTCCTGCCCTTTGGATTTTTTTTTTTTCTTTTAAGAGAGAGGGACAGTGAGAGAGAAAGAAAGAATCAATTTGATTTTTAGTTTCCCATGTGGCTTTCATTGCTGTAAGACATCATTGTGTACGTGGTGCTGGGGTTTGAACTCACGTACTCTGTGCCAGGCAAGCACCGTAACCACTGAGCCACCACTCTAGTCCTGCCCTTTTCGGTTTTTGCGGGCCCTCTGTGTTCTTGGCTCAGCTCACATTTGCTCTCTGGCTCCCTCTGCTTTCTAGTAACAGCTGCTTTCAGACATAATCTGTTCTTCAGAAAACACTTGTCTTGCAGTCCACAAGGCCTGTTGGATGAGTTTATTCCTCCACGAGCGCCCCTGTGCACATCCCGGGGAGCTGCAGGAACTTCTGCCAGGCCCCACTTCCTTTCTGCCCTCACCTTTCCCAGACATCATCAGATGCCTCGACTTTGACGCTTCCCTGAACCTGTGTATCCCACCTGGCTCTAGGCACTGTTCAGGTGTTCAAAAACTCTAAAGCAAACCACTGATACCACTGGTGGCCGAGCACAGCGCTGCATAGGGTAACCTTCAGAAGAGTCATGAAAAGATCAGGACACTGTTATCATGGCTGGTTCTTTATTTGAGAAGCTGTTTTATCAGGAGCTCTCTCTAAACCATTAGGCCAGCTCCTGCCCTCACAGGCCAGAAATTCACCTGCTAATTTCATGAGCTCAGTTGAGCTGAGATGTAGTGTCACCCACCTCTGAAAGCCTTTTTCTGGCAGACCTTCACCCAGGTACATTACAGAGGCCCCCATTGTGCCTGGGGTCATCCCTCAAAGTCCCCCAGGTAAAGAAATCATAAAAAACTAAAAGAATAGTGCCGGATATTGAGAACCAGTGTGTCACCACCCACCTCTGGCTTCCTCCAGTCTGAACCCAGGAGTCCCCTACCTTCTCCTGGTGTCTCTGGTTAAGTAAGGTCACCTTCCATGAATCTCAGAAAGTGCTTCATACCCTCATAGGGGTCCTGGCAGCCCTGCATGGAGGAGGGCTGGGTACACCCTGTCTGCCTGCGGCCTCAGGTCATGACCTCCACAGCTCCAGACCTTTGATCCCAGGGAAGGATCGCCCTTCCACCCACAGGACACTTCCCAGAGACCTTGCATTCCAGTTTTATATGGGAAAGAACAAAGTTTTTTTTGTTTGTTTGTTTTCAATTTCTGTTCAGTGTGCTTGTAATTACTCTGTGGAATGTCTTATTTTATTTTCTAGAAAAAAAGAGCCTCATTTTATGAGAACATCATTAAGGCCATGAGGCCTCAGCCGGAATACTTTGCCGTGGGGTACTATGGACAGGGCTTCCCCTCTTTCCTGCGGGTAAGCAGCCTGAGGGTGGTCTCTGAGCCGTGATGGGGTGGAGTCTGAAGCAGGGAGGAGATTCTTTCTTTTCCAGATGTGCATCAGTGGGTCACAGCCGTGACCCTCATCCTCACTGTGGGAGGTTGGGAGGGAACCCACTTCCTGAGCTGGCAGCCTCATCACCCCACACCCCGACCCCACAGGTGTTCTGGCAAGCCTTTGTAAAATGACTTTCCCCCAGGGAAAAGGGAAAAACAGAACTGGGGAAAGTGGATTGGTGCCCTTAGCTGTTTATTTTATTCCCAGCCAGAGCTACTTCGAAAGCAAACATCCCAAGAACAAGACCACAAGATTCCCTAAAATGACACCTCTGTTATAAGTGACAAGGACAGTATCTTTCTTCCTTCTCAAAAATGTCTATAATGTGATACTGACTTTGCAATTTAAAAAAATGAAAGCTCTTACCTCCTGCCAAAGGAAGCTGCTTTTAGTCCTGAGCTTTGTTCATACATACGTTATCCGTCATCCTTTAATCAAAAAAAGAGGTAATGGAGAGCAAGTGATTTACGTTCCCAAGGAGCAGGCTGCTCGTTCCTTCATTCCTGAGCTTCCACCTTACCAGGTGCGTGTGGGACTGTCTGACCTCTCCCTGCTGTCCTGGATTTCCCAGCTACTGGGGGAGGTGTTTAATAATTACACAATGAATGTAAAATTCAAACTGTAACCAAGAAAGGCTGGAGGAACCTCTAATCAGGGCGTATTTACCGAAGGCAACTGGAAGCCAATCCCTTCACAAAGATTATAGGGAATTTGCAGGCCCAGATTCCTGCCCAGTGGTGAAGGCGTGAACTACTGTATCTGTGGATGGAATTCAATTCAGTAGTGAAAAGGAATGAGGTGCTGAGAGACAGCCTCAGGGACCCAGCTCAGCTGCATGATGCTAGGTGAAAGGAGTTAGGCTTAAAAGGCTCCGGACTCTAACTTTATTTATGTGATGTTCCTGCCAGGGTAGCACTTCCTGTTGGGACAGAAAACCAGATCGGTGGTTGTCTGTTGGTTGGGGGAGCATGGGCTACAGCTGGGTGTGGGAAAATATCTGCTGTTGATAAAACTGTTCTACGTCTTGGTTTCGGTCATGGTTGCATTTCTCAAAGCTCACATAATTTTATGCTAAAAAGATTCCATTTTATTATACGTCAGTCATATGTTGATTTTTTTGAAAAGTCAGGAAGGACTTGCTGGGACATGTCTGTGTCAGCTGTAATCTGAAAGGTGTGCTTGGAATTAGGGAGGTACAGGTGATAGCAAAGACTTTGCAGGCAAGGGCTAGAGCTGTGGCTTGGAGGTTACAGTGCTTGCCCCAGCACGCATGGGTACGCGAGTTCAAACCCCAGCACCACGTATGCAACAAAGTCTCAGAGCAATGAGGGCCACATGAAAAACTAAATAAAAAATTGCTTCTCTTTCTCTCTCTCTCTCTCTGTCACCTCTTTCTTAAAGAGAGAGAAAGAGAGAGAGACAGAGAAAGAAAAGGAAAGAGGCCATTGCACGCAGAGGAATCAGCAGGTGATAGAGCCCAGTAAAGCTTTGGAATCAGAAACCAGTGCAGTGAGCACAGGGAGCTGGGTGAGGCAGGAGCCCTGCAGGGCCTTGGGTGACACGGGCTGCTCTGTGTGCATCCCAGGCGCAGTGAGAGCCATTGCAGATTTTTCGTGTTGGTAAGGTCATCAGTAAGCTACCCAGAAGCCTTTGGAGGTGCTTCGGCAAGAGAGGTCAGGTTGGGTTAGGGAGGTGGCAGTGGTGACTTTAGGGCGGAGGGGGAGATGCACATGATGGAGATGAAGTTAAAGGAGCTGATGATGGATGGGCCACCTGGGTGAGGAACCGGAGGCAGCAAGGTGATTGGAAGAAGAGGAGAACCAGTCACTGGGGCAGTGGGACAGGCAAAGTCCGGAGACACGTGGGAGAGAATTCATCACTGAATCAGTGTTGGTCAAATTCCGTGTGCCTTTCTCTAATACAGGCGTGGCGGCAGAGCCCCAAACAAGCCAGAATCCTGGATATAATCTGGCTTGGTGACACGAAGACCATCGTAAGCCAAACAGAGAGTCTTTATTAGCCAGCCAATGACTGCCTCCATAGTAAAATGCTGTTCGGGGAGCAGCCCCGATCCTCTTTTTGCAGTCTTTTTTTTTTTTTTTTTTTAAGAGAATCAATTTTATTTAGTTTTTCATGTGGCCTTCATTGCTTGGACACTTAGTTATGAATGTGGTGCTGGGGTTTGAATTCAGTCCTCGCACATGCCATGGAAGATGCCACAACTGCTGAGCCACCACTCCAGCTGCTCACAGGGTCTCATAAAGGCAAAAACCATCCTCATAGGCTCTTGGGGGTCTGAAGGTGCAGAAAGCAAGCTCATTTACAGAAGCAAAAATGCAGTCGCAGCAGGTACGTTGCAGAAGAAGGAAAAGTCGCATCCTGGTTGGCAGTGGCTGCAGAATGTTGTGAGACTTACAGTACCCGGGGGCTTACTACCTTGGGGCTTTCCACACTCAAAGCTTGGTTTTGGACGTAACCAACTCGAGATAAATTTGGAATGTCCATAGCACACACGTCCACCATTTGCTCCATGGATCTGAAACTCACAGGGAAGTTCTGGGCTAGAGATGAAAGTAGTGGGTGTTCGCTGTAGGTAAAGCATGGTTGTGGGTGAGGTGGCCGAGGGAGAGAGAATGGGGTGGAGGGCAGAGGGAGGGAGGGAGTTTAGTTCTGGTCTTAGCTTCGACATCGATCTCATCAGGGCAGGAACACGCTGTCTGTGTTACTTGTTATTCTATGCTGTGAAAAGATGGATGTGCAAATCCAGGATGCTCTGGTATCCAAAACTCAGCTTGTGTCTTGTCCTCCAAGGCAGTGCATTCAAAGTGCAGGTCCAGAACTCCTGGATTGTGAGGAGATTGAAAGGAGTTCACACCTGAGAATAAATGAATGCACTTTGTCATTCATTGCGAGTTTCATGCTCTGATAACTACCAGCTAGATTAAACTGGGGACAGGCCTGGGGACCTGTGGGTTTCATCAGGGTGCAGGCCACGCCCACCCTGCGGATCTGGGCAGGCTGGCTGTGGGAAGCCCTGCACCCAGTATTCTCCGTACCTGGGGACCTAGTGGGTTTCAGGTAGGATGCAGGACACACCCGCCCTGCGGATCCGGGCAGGCTGGCTGTGGGAGCCCTGCACCCAGTATTCTCCATACCTGGAGACCTGGTGGGTTTCAGGTAGGATGCAGGCCATGCCCACCCTGTAGATCTGGGCAGGCTGGCTGTGGGAAGCCGTGCACCCAGTATTCTCCATACCTAGGGACCTGGTGGGTTTCATTAGGATGCAGGCCACGCCCACCCTGCAGATCTGGGCAGGCTGGCTGTGGGAGCCCTGCACCCAGTATTCTCCATACCTGGGTGTTGACTCCTCAAGCCCCACGCTCTTGTCACGCGGAGGTCGCTGTTCGGCAGGTGGTAGCTATTCAGGGAGAACTTGGTGGTGCACTGAACTTGGCCGAGCACAGTGGCTGTGTTCGAGTCAGTTTTTTGGCTGCTGTGACTGAAATACCCACCAAGAACAATTGCAGGAGGAAGAGTTTGTTCGAAGGCTCAGAGTTTCAGAGGTCTCAGTTCATAAGACAGCTGAGTCTGTTCTTTGGGGCTCAAGGAGAGGCAGAATGTCATGGTGGAAGAGTGTGGCGGAGGGAAGTGGCTCACAGGATGGTCAGGAAGCAAAGAAAGAGAGACTCCACCTGCCAGATACAAAATATATACCCAAAGGCACAGCCTAGTGTCCCACCTCCCCCAGCCACACCCTACCCTCCTGCAGTTACCACCCAGGTAATCCCTCTCTGGGGCAGCGGCTCGCTGATTGGATTAAGGCTGTCATAGACGGATCATTTCACCTCTCTGCCTTCTTGCACTGTCTCACACATGAGCTTTTGGGGGCTCCCACGGTATCCAGGAATCCCAGTTGACTTGTCATTTTTAGTGATTCCCCTTGTCTCTTGACCTGCAGAATAAAATCTTCATCTACCGGGGGAAGGAGTATGAGAGGCGAGAAGACTTCAGCCTGAGGCTGCTGACCCAGTTCCCCAATGCTGAGAAGATGACCAGCACCACACCCCCTGGAGAGGACATCAAGATGTCCCCAAAGCAGTGCATCCTTGCTGTGCGGAAAGTGGCCCAGAGCTTAGAGAGACAGGGTGGCTAAGCTGGAGAAGCTGAGGGTCACCTTCTC
>PVKS010003724.1:0-100592 GCA_004027875.1 Aplodontia rufa | reverse complement strand
AAATTCTTGGAAACAAATGAGAATGATGACTCAACATATCAAAACATTTGGGACAGCATGAAAACATTCAGTTTTTTTAAAAGAGAGAGGGACAATGAGAGAGAGAGAGAAAGACAGAAACAATTCTATTCATTTTTTTAAATGTGGCTTTTGTTGGCATGACACTGCTATGTATGTGGTGCTGGGGTTTGAACCCGTGTCTTTGTGCATGCCAGGCAAGCACCCTAAGTACTGAGCCACTGCTCCAACCCTCCCCCCCCAAAAAAACATTCTTAATGAGAAAATTTATAGCACTGAGTGCCTACATTAAAATTCAGGAGAGATCACAAATAAATAAACTTATGCTCTACCTCAAATTCCTACAAAAGGAAGAACAATCTAATCCCAAAGCCAGCAGAACACAGGAAATAATCAAGATCAGAGCTCAAATCAATGAAATTAAAAAAAAAACAAAAACAATAAAAAGAATCAATGAAACAATGAGCTGGTTCTTTGAAAAACTGAATAAAATTGACTGACCTCTAGCCAGTCTCACTAAAGGAAGGAAATGAAGCAAATCAACAAAATCACCAATGAAAAGGAATGATCACCACTGACACCACAGAAATCTAATGGATTGTCAGAACCTATTTTGAAAAACTATACACTTCTAAATCAGATAATCTGGAAGATATTGAAAAATTTCTAGATACATACAACATTCCCAAATCGACACAGGATGATATGGAAATCTTAAACAGCCCAATAATGGGCACTGAATTCAATAGAGAAATTAAAAGCCGTCCAGAGAAGATAATCCCAGGACGATTCCCTACTAAAGTTTACCACACCTATGAGGAAGAGCTAACACCTCTCCTTACTAAGTTATTCCAAGAAACTGAAAGGGAGGGAACTCTCCCAAACACTTTTTATGAAGCAACCATAAGCCTGATACAAAAATCCAACAAAGACACATTAGAAAAAGAAAACTACAGACCTATGTTCCTTATGAACACTGATGCAAGAATCCTTAATAAGGTTCTAGAAAATGGCTTATTGAACTGGACTGAAACTCAAATGCATGAAATTGACTTTAACTCTTCCATGTTCATAAAGCAAATCAGTTAAAGGATGCAATGACTGAATATGTGACATCAAGTTTTTTGTCTAAAATGTGAATTAGGAAGTAATTTTAAGGGTGCAGGTTTTAGAAAAAATAAAAAATGATGCTTATTCTAAGTGTTGAGCACTGTATAGAAACCAGCAGAAATCTGGATTTTTTGATTCCCGAATTGTGTATCTTCTCTTCACTAATCAGCAGCAATTGTACATATATATACATATGCATATACTCCCGTTTGCCTTTGACTAAAATTAGCTATGGTAACTAGATGGTCTGTGGTTGATCAGGATGATCCTGACAGGCCTGTGGTACATGGTGGATCACTTGGATGCCCCTGTGGCCTTCTTGCACCCTTTTCTGGCTGCTACTTCCTTACTTCAGGGCAAGAATCTTATCTTGATCTTCTCTGAATCCATTAATCATGGAGAAATTAAAAAATAGTTATTCTCCACCCTGTAGCATGTTGGGTAGGAGTTTCTTGGTACTCAAGATTCACATGACTTGTGCTGTTCTGCTGCATTCCAATATGTTGAGCATTAAATTTCCAGATCATAGAACTTTGTAAAAATATGACCTGTCATTGCCCATTTGTAAGAATTTAAGTGAATTATTTTCTTTTCTTTGTTCTTTTCTATAAACCGTGTTCAGTGAATATTGTAGACACACTGTTCTTCCCCAGTCTTGCTGAATTCCATTTTGATGGTGAGTAATTCCCTCTCCTCTGCTTTTCCACCATGTTGTTTTCTTCTACTTTGTTTGAGGGATAATAAAACAAAGAATAAGTTTTTCTAAATTTGTAAGTTTTTTTTAAGAGAGTGAGAGATAGATGGAAAGAGTTAACTTTTATTTATTTCCTCATCTGACCTTTATTTCTCTGACACTCAGTTGTGTATGTGGTGCTGGGTTTGAACCTGTGTCCTTGAAACTGCAAGGCAAATGCTCTAACCACCAAGCAACCACTCCAGCCCCTAAATTTGTAAGTTTTAAAGCTGTACTAAAAGCATTCTTTTGTTGGAGACATATGAATATACATATATGTGTATATACACACATATGTATATAATCTTTAACTCTTCCATGTTCATAAAGGAAGCTGGGTCCTCTCTGGTTATCCCCAAGTGGATATTTGTAGCAATACTACAGATTTATATTGGGGAAGGTGGGAGAGATGAGGAGGATGCAGAGAAGGGTAGGAGGGAGAAATAGAATGGGCTTCTATTCTATATATATTGGTGGTATTGGTGATTGAATCCAGTGGTGCTTTACCATTGGGCTACATCCTCAGCCCTTTCTTAAAATTTTATTAAGTTGTCCAGGCTGGTCTTGAAATTTCAATCCTCCTGGCTCAGCCTCCTGAGTTGCTGGAATTACAGGTGTGTGCCACTGCATCTGGCTTAAAATATCTTTGTTTTCCCCACACCAAACCCATCTGTTTAGTTATTTGCTGTAGAAATAAATGTTTGACTAATAATGAACATCAAGATTGTTTGTCTAACATCTTACATAAGAGAAGATGAGGCTGAGGGAAGGAAGCAGCTCATCCAAGATCATCTAGTGATCCAGTGATGGGGTGACAGGGACAGAAACATGCCCTTGTCTGAGCCCCATTCTATTTCTCCCTCCTACCCTTCTTGGCATCCTCCTCACCTCTCCCACCTTCTCCAATAGAAATCTGTAGTATTGCTGCAAATGTTAACTTGGGGATAACCAGAGAGGACCCAGCTTCCTGCTGTCGTTAGCAGTGTTCTTCCCTAGTGTTCATTCCATTTTGGCCATAATTAATGCTCTTCCTCTTGCACTTCTACCACATTAATTCCTCTGTTTTGTTTGAGTGACAATAAAAAAGTTTGAGTAACAATGAATAAAAACACAAGATTTCCTAAATTTGGAAGTATTAAAACTGGATCAAAAGAATTCATTTTCTGGGTATATAAATTTTTAAGTATTTTAAATTGATTTTTTTTCCTTCAAACTCATGTTTAGCAAGCTGAGTCATCAGTAAGTAACACTTGGATGGGTCTTTAGTAATGCCATAAGGAGAAGCATCTTTCAGGATGAGGTCACCAGTTTCACAAGATCCTGAGGTAATATGAATTGGACAAGGTATCCAGTAACAAGACTGTAACCAGTCTCTGTAGAGTCATGGAAAGGAAGAAGGACATCAGAATACAGGAGTAGGATGTATAGAAAATGCCAGGAGGGGAAGAGGTAGCCATGACTGTGGTGTGTAGCTCAGGCTTTCCTCTTGGGGAGGCACATCACTTTAATGGTCCCCTCTGTAAAATAGGAAAAATGAATTAGAATATCTTTAGGTCCTTTTTCATCTGGTCACAGAATGATTTTATAGGATATGATACTATCATGGCTGCTGTGCTAATTGTAAACAGGCTAAATATACTTTTGTTTAATTAAAAATAGATTTGTATCAGCTTACAAAAACTTATTCTTCCATTCAAAGGAGAGAAACCATCATCAAGGTAAGAAGTTCAATTAATCTTTTACACATCAACTATTCACAATGTGATGAAGTAGTTTAACTTCAGCCCTGGAGACATGGTTGCAGACCAGCCATTCATTTCCCCACTAAAACCCATGCACAGTGATGACTAGAGGACAGATTCCATACACATGCAAGCACACACACACACACACACACACACACACACGCACACACACATGGAAAGAAACACACATGTACACACTGTTGCCGTGGGAAAGGTGCAGATGAATTTGAATTGATAGCTCACACACTCTTAAGGCTTAACCAGTCTTCTGATTTCCTTCCAGTGCCTGTTCCTACACTCACAACGCTTAAAGCTTAGAGATATAGGCTTTGAAACCTTGTGTTTATTTGTCTTCCATATGTTGTCTCATGGCTATCACCAGTGCAATCTCTCCCTAACTTTTGCTGGTGCTCTACTTGAGGAGCTTGGTGACTTTTACCAGGACTATAGCAGTCAAAGTGACTGGCCTGTGACTTCAGGGAGTTAAGGCCTGTCAAACATACCTGGCTTCTGTTTTGTTTTGTGTATGCTTTCTTTCTAGTAAAGGTCCACATACAGTGGATGCTTAATAAATATCTGATGAAGAAAACTGGATTTCCACCTCCATTTGTTTTCGATTTTAGTTTCCCTTTTACTTCTTCCACATTTATTTTCCTGAAGCAAATGTTAAATTGTCCTTTAAAATATACATTTATATAGTGATATCTGGATTCATCAGGAATAGGCGTGCCTTCCATTATACTTTCTTCTATAAAGTGTCTCTTTAGAAGCATAAAACACCATATCAACATTTCCAGAAAACAGAAGAACATTGTCCCCATCTCACATGTCTATGACCTCTTGCCTCCTTTCTAGCTCTCAAGGTCCTGAATTCTCAGGAAAAGATGAGGAGATATTCCTCCAATGTCAAGCTCTCAATTGCTTATTCTTCCTGTACCACCTTATGCAGGAGTTGTAGGAAATGCCCAGATCTACTTTCAGTGGGTAAGAGCAAAGGGCCCTGCTCCCATTACTGCAGACCCTGTCAACTTATGCCTGTGACTCACATTTGCATGCTAGATGCAGGAGGATACCCTCTGTTTCAGGATCATCACTGAGCCCTGTGTCTGAGTTCTCCTTCAGCAGATTGAATGTTGAACAGAAATAGGGAGTCAGGGATTGCGATGGAGCCAGGAGGAACAAAGCCAAACCCAAGGACCAGCAGCATTGAGGGCAATGGACCAAGAGTTCTTAGGCTGTGGTAATGCCTTCAAGGAGGCTGCCCCCACCAAACCTTCTGCTTACACCCACTACAGCTCTGGCATGGATCTTGTGCCAGTGTCTTTGGGTGACTAACTCTGGCTAAAGGTAAGTACAGGAGTTTTGGAAACCAACATTTGGTAGAATGATGCCCCACTTTTGTCACCTAGGTTTAGAAGCTAATAGTAAACTTGCCTAAATAAATTCACATTCAGTGATGGATTAAGAGGATTTGAAGCCCTTGGAACACCCTTGACTTCATGTCATCCAAACGAGAGTTACTATGGAGAACTGATGGGTCAGGAGGCTGCATTCTATCAGCCAATGGTCTTCCAGAGTTCCTAGGAACTGTTCTGGGCACAGGTGATAGTGATTTCTCTTTGAGTATTGGAACCCCATACGATCTCAGCACTCTGCACTTAATAAAGCTCCTGAGAAGTGTATTTTGTTACCTGGTGGAATTTGGCTCACACAGAAGAGAGTGGTAAAGAAGACAGTGATGATCATGGCTGAAGGAAGAAGAAAGCTTGACTTCACTTGCAGGAGGCAGTGAAATCTTCATCTGGAGCTCTCTAGCACCAGGAGATGTCTTTGAATAAAAGCTGTCCTTCTGTGCCTCATTAGTGGTATTATGAGAGAGGGGTCTGTGCACGCATAATGGCCTTCATGGGAAGGCTGAGTCCTTGCTTTGTTGGACACTCAGTTCAGAAAGGATGTGGGTGCACAGTTCTGACCAGAAACCCTTGTTAAATAGGAACATCATATACAAATATTTTGGCAATGGATTAAAGTTTCTGAACAAAGAGCCACCTGTATTAAGTTACTGTGAGTTGGGCATTGTTGAGAAACTGGTCTAGTTAAGAGGCTAGATTTTTGGTTAGTGAGCACTTCCCAGCTTTCCTGGCCTTGCTAATGGCTAATCACCCACTCACTTTTGGCCTGCTCTTCCCTGTGCTGTGCATATGGTAGAGGACTTACTGCACTATGTGCTGGTTTGCTGAGTATACATTTGCTTCTACCATGAATGCGTGAATTTCTCACTGGCTACCAGTAGGTTGAAGTTTTCAGAACTGAGCAACGAGTTAAATACTGTTGTCATTGATACTCAAACCTGCTTTTAGGTGGAACAATATGCCACAGTGAAATGGTGAAATGCAACTGCAGAGGGAGGTGGGAGGCCTGCCTTTGAGCTCTCAGGCTCTAGATCTACTGCAGGTGTGGCCACTGCAGATGTGGACACAGTAGGAGAACAGTCTTCCCTCTCTCTCCACAGCAACCTCTAGAAGTGCTGATTCTGCATCAGGAGACTCACTCACCACTGTGCATAAAATCAACAGGAAAAGCTGCTGCACTCTGCAGACAGTATCAATGAATACTGTCCATTTCTGCACATTCAAGTTTTCATTTTTTCTTTGTGATTCTATTCATAAATGAGATCAAGCAGTATTTCGCCTTCCACGTCTGGCTTATTTCATACATAATGTCACTTAGTTCATCCATGTTGTTGCAAATTATCTCCTTTATAAATGCTGGATAATATTCCACTGTGTGTCTATAACACATCTTTTCATTTTTTTGTCCTTTTGTGTGTCAGTGGCACTGGGATTATTATTTAAACATCTTGGCTATGGTAAATAATGTTGTGAACTTGAGCATGGAAACATCATCACAAGGGGATTTCAGTTCTACTGAGTGTGTAGTGGAGACAGGGGTCTTAAGTCACATGGCATTACTCTTACTAATTTGCTTAGGAGCCTCCACGTTATTTTTCATAGTGGTTGCACCAATGTGCATTTTCTTTTCTTTCTTTTTTTTTTTTAAAGAGAGAGGGACAGCGAGAGAGACAGAGAAAGAGAGAAACAACTTTATTTAATTTTTCACATGGCCTTCATTGCTCCAACACTTAGTTGTGTCCATGGTGCTGGGGTTTGAACCCGGGTCCTTGTGCTTGACAGGCAAGTGCCGAAACCACTGAGCCACTGCTCCAGCCCAGCCAATGTGCATTTTCATTGAGTGAACAAGGGACTCTCTTCAACCATAATCAACAGTCATCATTCATTTTTTGTTGATAATGCCTTCCTAATAGGTGTGCAGTGATATCTCATTGTGGTTTTGATTATCTTCCACTTTGTTAATAAGTTGTATCACATTGTTGAATGGTGCTTGTTGAACAGTTCTTATACCTCAAGGATGAATTGCATTTGATCAAGGTGCACAAAACTTTACCTTGCTGCTGAATTCTGATTGCTGGAGGTTTTGAGGACTGTTGTATTTATGTCTATCTTGGATATTGGCCTATAATTTTCCTTTCCTTTCTCCTTTTAATTTTCCTTTCCCTTCCCTTCCTTTCTTTTCCTTCTCCTCTACTCTCCTTGACTCCCTTCCTCTCTCTTTCCCTCTCCTCCTTTCTCTACTCCTCTCTTCTCCTTTACTTTTCCTCTACCTCTTCCGTCCTTTCTTACCTTCATTGTTTCCTTTAATTCTTCCATTTGTAGAGTTCTTGTGTAGTTTTGGTATGAGGGTGTTTCTGACATCTAGAAGGGATTTGGAATTTGTGTTAGTCAGTATTTTGCCATTGTGACAAAGTAGCTGAGAAAATCAACTTATGGGATGAGAGATTTATTTTGGCTGATGGTTTCAGAGGTTTCAGTCCATGGCTACTTTGTTCCACTGATTCTGGGTCTCTGATGAGGCAGAACATTGTGGTGGATGGTGAATAGAATAGAGCTGTTCACCTCCTGGTGCCCATGAAAGAAATGGGGCGAGGGGGAGAGAGAGAGGAAGAAGAAGAAGAAGAAGAAGAGGAAGAAGAGGAAGAAGAGGAAGAAGAGGAAGAGGAGGAAGAGGAGGAGGAGGAAGAAGGAGAAAAACTACTGGAAGAAGAGGCAGCAGCAGCATCTAGGGAGAAGAATGCATCCCAAAGGCACACTTTAAAACCCCACTTCTTTCAACTAGGTCCCACCTACTACAATTTCCATCCCTCCTCATAGTCCACTTAGAGCCCCTGACTCCTACAGTTTCCACCCCTCCTGATGGACCACTTAGAGTCCTCCTCAACCCACTACTTCCTGACAGTGAGTATTTGGTGGGCATTCTAGATTCAAACCATTATATAAGTATTCTCTCACTTTCAGTTATTGCAAAAGATTTAGAGGAATTGGCTTAGATTTTTAAAAATTATTTGATGGACTTTACAGTGAATCCATTCAGTCCTGGGTTTCTCCTTGCTAGAAGATTTTTATCTCTGATTCAGTGTACTTACTCACCCTTGAGTTTGTTCAAGTTTTCTCGGGATATTATTTTTCTAGGAATTTATCACTTCTAGGTTAGCCAATATATTGCCATATCTTTTTTCATGGTAATCTATTTTTTTAATAGAGCTTTATGGTTATACATAGTAGTTAGGTTTATCCTGACAAACTCACACAAATATGACATCAATTTCAGTTCATAATCCCATTTTTCCCTCCCCTTCCCCCGCATCCTTCCTCCCCTCTCCCTTCCTCCTTTCTCTACTCTGATAGTTTTCCTTTCAGTCATCTATTAATTTTTATTTGATTGGTTAATTGTTATGTTATCATTCCCTCCCCTTTATTTTACTCTACTTTCTGCATATGACAGAAAACATTCAACCTTTGAGCTTGTGAGTTTGGCTAATTTCACTTAGCATGATATTCTCCATTTCCATCCCTTTGTTGGTAAATGCCATTCTTTTTAATGTCTGAGTGGAACTCTATTGTATATAACCACAATTTCTTAATACATCCATCTAATAACGAGCATTTTGATTGATTCCATAATATAGCAATTGTGAATTGTCCTACTATAAACATTGATGCAGCTAGGTCACTGTAGTATACCAATTTTAGATCTTTTGGGAAGATCCCCAGTAGCGGGATAGCAGGGTCATATTGTGGTTCTATCCCTAGTTTTTTGAGGAATCACTATGTTGCTTTCCAGAGCAGTTGTACTAGTCTGCAGTCTCACCAACAATATGCAAGTGTTCCTTTCTTTCCACAACCTCACTAACATTTATTATTGTTTGTATTCTTGATTATTGCTATTCTGACTGGAGTGAGATGAAATCTTATTGTAGTTTTGATTTACATTTCCCTGATTGCTAGAGATGTTGAACATTTTTTCATATGCTTGTTGGCCTTTTGTGTTTCTTCTATTGGAAAGTTTCTGTTTAGTTACTGTGCCTATTTGTTGATAGAGTTTCATTTTGGAGTTAAGTTTTTTGAGTTCTTTATGTTTTCTAGATATTAATCCCCTGTTGGAGGGATAGCTGGCCAACCTTGCATCCCTAGAGCAAAATCCACTTGATCATGGTGTATTATCTTTTTGATGTGTTTTGAAAATGTGTTTAAATTTTATTTAGGATTTTTACTTCTATGTTCATCAGGAATAGATGGCCAAGATTTTCTCCCATTCTGTAGGCTCTCTTTTCACAATCTTAATCATTTCCTTAGCTATGCAGAAGCTTTTTAGTTTACTGGTATTCCACTTATTGATTCTTGGCACTTATTTCTTGCACTTTGGGTGTCTTATTAAGGAAGTTGGTGCCAGCTCCTGTACGATGGAGTGTTGTCCCTATGTTTTCTTCTATCAGTTGTAAGTTTTCTGACCTAATTCCTAAGTCTTTGATCCAGTTTGACTTGACTCTTGTGCAGGGTGAAAGATAAGGATCTAATTTATTTATTTATTTATTTTTTGCCAAGCTGCATTTTTGGCACCTTTGTCAAATATCAGATGATTATAGGTTTATGAATTTGTCTTCTATTCTATTCCTTTGGTATTCAAGTCTATTTAGAAACCAACACCATGCTGTTTTTGTTACTATAACTCTGTAGTATAATTTCAGATCAGGTGCTGTGATACCTCCTGCTTTCCTTTTCTTGTGTAGTATTGCTTTGGTTATTCTGGGTCTCCTATTTTTCCATTTTAATTTAAGAATTATTTTTCCTATTTCTGTGAAGAATGCCATTAGTATTTTTTTAAAGAGAGAGGGAGAGGGAGCAAGAGAGAGAAAGAGAGAGAGAGGGAGAGGGAATGGATCAATTTTATTTATTTTTTTCCGCTAGCCTTCATTTCTCTGACATTTAGTTGTGTACATGGTGCTGGGATTCGAATCTGGGTCATTGTGCATGCCAGGTATGCACTTTAACTGCTGAGCCACTCCTCCAGCTCTGTGCCATTGGTATTTTGATGGGGATTTCATTGACTCTATATAGCACTTTTGGTAGTATGGCCATTTTGACAGTATTAACTCTGCCTGTCCAAGAACATGGGTGTCTTTCCATCTTCTCAGGTCTTTTTCAATTTCTATATTGAATGGTTTATAATTTTTATTATAGAGCTATTTTACCTCCTTGGTTATATTAATTCCCAAGTATTTAATTTTTGAGGTTATTTTGAATGTAATGGCTTTAAGTATTTCTTCTTCTGCTGAATCACTGTTGGAGTATAGGAAAACTATTGATTTATGGTGTTGATCTTATATATCCTGCTACTTTGCTAAATTCATTTACAAGCTCTAGAAGTCTTCTGATGCAGTTTTGGGCTCTCTATATTGAATAGGACTGGTGAGAGTGGACAGTCTTGGCTTATTCCTGAATTTTGTGGAAATGCTTTCAGTTTTTCTCATTTAATATGATGTTGGCTTCATGTTTATCATAAATGGTCTTTACAATGTGAAGGTGAGTTCCTTTGAACCCCAGCTTACCCAGTGGTTTTACCATGAATGGGTGCTGGATTTTATCAAAGTTCTTTCTGGCATTTGTTGAGGTTATCATGTAATTTTTGTCCTTCATTCTGTTTAAGTAATGGATCATATTTATTGATTTGTGTATGTTGAATGAACCTTACATCCTTGGATTGAAATCTACATTTAATGGTGTATTATCTTTTTGATGTGTTTTGAATGCAGTTTGCTAATATTTCTTTTAAGATTTTTCTATCTATGTTCATCAGGGATATTAGTCTTTTGTTTTCGTTCCTTGATGCGTCTTTGTCTGGTTATGGTATCAGGATTATTCTTGCTTCGTTATAAAGTATTTGAGAGGCTGGAGTAGTGGCTTGGCAGTTATGGAGCTTGCCTGACATGCGCGAGTGTGCAAGTTCAAACCCCAGCACCATATACACAACAAAGTGTCCCAGGAATGAAAGTCATATGCAAAACTAAATAAAGATTGCTTCCTCTCTCTCTCTTTCTCATGGTCCCCTCTTTCTTTAAAAAAATGCATTTGGGAGTGTTCTGTCACTTTTAATTTTGTAGAATAACTTAAGAAAGAGAGGTCCTAGGGAGAGCAAGATGGCGATCTGTAGAGAGGGCAGCTTCCCCAGTGGCTCCGAGATGAGACAGAAAATCCCCTGTTCATTTCCAGTATTTTGAGGTGCATTTGGGGGATTAGCATCTTGAAATCCCAGTCCTAATTTGCTCAGTGGATCTGAGTAGTAGAGACTAGGAGAAACAAGTAGATTTTTTCCCCCTGTCCCGGCTGAGACTTAGGGGGAGTGCAGCCGCCTTTGTTTACATTCTGCCTGGGAATAGGGGAGGAGACTAACAGCTGGGGAACACATCCACCGAGGAGTCGCTGTGCTTTAAAGATAACGCTATTCCAGAATCACATCCCGTGCTTACACTCCATCTGGAGGCGAGATGTCTGAAAGCTACATACAGAGAAACCTACTGAAGCAGGCGGCCTGGCGAGGACAGCAGGGGCAGCTGCAGCGGCATGCAAGCCGAGCCTCCATCTTTAAAGCCGTAGGAGTTTCCTAATCTCCCCAACCAGGGCCAGCACTCCTTGGGACTGCAAAGCAGGCTCTTAAAGCTGCCTTTGGAGTCAGCCACAGTCCACAGGCTGAATCGGGAAGAGAAGGTTTGAGACAGTCCCAGATTCCACTTTGCATAGGGACTTTGGGTTAGTGGAGTAAAGGGGAACATTGTCAGCACTAGCCACCCCCATACCAGCTAGAAGGACATTTCAAGTTAAGCCCACGGAATCTCTTGCCCCAGCACTAACATTGCAGGAGTCAGTGTCCAGCAGATCTGCAATCACCAGCAGATGGAGCATTGAAAACATAAGACTTCTGATTTTCAGATCCCCTGAAAGTCCAGAGTGACCTGCCCCTCTTACCCAGATGGGCAGAGAACAGCTCCTCCCAAAGGGATCAGAGATACTCTTACTGACTATACTTCCAAGTTTTTATTATTAAGAATTTTTTGTTTTTCACCCCCCCCCCCTTTTTTGTTGTAGTTTCTTGCATGTTCTAGATGTGTACTAATGAGATAACTGGAAAAGTTTATTGGTGCTTTGATATATAAAAATACTAGTTGTTTTTGTTTCCCTGCCCTTTTAATTTCTGGGGGCAGTTATCTCCCCACTCTTCCATTTTTTTCTTTTTTCATTCTTCTTTTAGGAATATAATAATAATAATAATAATAATAATAATAATAATAATAATTTTTCCTGTTTTGATTACATGTTTTTAAGATTCTTTCTCTTTTTCTTTTCTCTATTTATTGTCTCTCTTATTCCCTCTTATCTATCCTGTCTATCCTTGTCCTCATTCTTGAGAAGAAGGTTTCTGGTCAGTGCATATAGTATTTGAAATATATTGTGCCTGATAAGCATAATTCACCAGGGATAACTTCTTATCTTAAATGATCACCCAAATCTTAGTAATAACTCTTTTACCCTTCCTATATTAGGCCACAGTTATCCTAGCTTCCCTTTGGATCCCTATTTTCTTTTCTTCTTCTCCCCTTTATTTTAAATTTAGTTATTTTTTAAAATTTTCTTTTCTTTTCCCATTTTTATTTTTCTTTATACAGCAAATCCTTTACCTCCTCCACTTTCTCAATGTCCACAATTGGTCTATATAATCTACTCTCTAAATTTCACTTGCATTACCCTCCTTCTCTGACTCCCAATTAGTTAACTCTCTTCAAACCCCCACTATTAAGGCTGCATAATGATTACTGCTCTGATTGTTAATCTGAATAACACTTGTTTGTTCTTGAAGTCTGACATATGTGATAGTTAATTACTAGTGTCACCAAAAATATTGATTACCACTACTACTAGTTGCACAGGCTGAATTCAAAAGTCTATTAAGTCTGTTCTAAATAACTAATTTACTACTGTTTATTGTAAGTTTTGGTTGTACATATTGACAATTTTCTATTTGTGAATGAGGTGTTGCAAATCTGTAAGGGTAACAAACAGTTCACAGTAAAGAAGGTAGTCTTCTGAAATCAACTTTCCTGATAAAATCCCATTTCAAGTAAGGGTCTAGACAGCTTTCTCAATCCAACAGCTTGGTCCTTAAGGGAAGGGACAGGAAAAAGAATCACTGAGTCTTGTGTTATTCCACAAAAGGTTCACCAGTCAAATAAATGAGAAGAATCTCTTCAGACATGAGAAATCAAAATTGAAGAGGTTCTCATCAATCCCCAAACCCCCCTAGTAAGGGGGCTATGGCCAGAGACTGGGATGAAAATCTAGAACAGTTTATCAATGAGCTGATAACTAAAAGGAACAATAAATTAAAAGAAGAGATAATGAAGGGAATAAATGAGAAATATCAAGAGTTGAGAAACTCTATCATTAAAGAAATTGATTCTCCCAAAAAGGAAGAATCAGATCCAAAATTGCAGTCAATGACATGAGCGGGTCCATGCAAGAATTTAATAATAGACTAACTTCAGTAGAAAATAGAACCTCTGCTATTGAAGAAAGAATATCCAACAATGAGGACAGGTTGATCAAGCTAGAGCTTACTGACATCAAAAAAGAAAAACTATTAAGAGATCATGACCAGAATTTTAAAAATGTCTGGGATGAAATGAGAAGAAACAATGTGAGAGTATTTGGTATACAGGAAGAAATTGAGACACGCACCAATGGTATGAGGAATATTCTCACACAAATTGTGAATGAAAATTTTTCTCACATAAAAATAGAATCAGACATGCTCATCCAGGAAGTTTACATGACACCCAATAGGCCTAATCAAAAGAGAAACTCACCAAGACACATCATATTCAAAATGTACAACAGGGATACCAAAGAAATTATATTAAAAGCAGCAAGGGAGAAACAACAAATCACATTCAGAGGCAAGCCAATAAGAATTATCTGTGACTTTTCAACCAAGACTCTGGAAGCAAGAAGGTCTTGGAATGATATCTTTCAATGTCTAAATGACCACAACACGCAGCCAAGAATTCTATACCCAGCAAAACTCAACTTCAAATTTGATGGAGAAATAAAAACTTTTCATGATAAAAGAAAACCAGCAGCATTCATAAACAGAAAACTCACCTTACAAAAAATTCTCCAGGAAACACTCCAGACAGAAGAACAAGTAATTGATACCCAAAACCCACAAACTGAAGAAATTCAGTAAAAGTATCACCCAGCAATAATCAACCAAGGCAACCACAGAACTAGATAAATAAGGCACAATGTCTATGAACCAATTACACACTTCTATTTTAACACTGAATGTAAATGGTCTAAATGCACCACTCAAAAAACAGACTGGATCCAAAAACAAAATCCAACCATATGCTTCTTACAAGAAACTCACCTAACAGGCAATGACATCCACAGACTAAGGGTGAAAGGATGGAAAAAAATCTACCAGGCATACGGCCCAAGAAAACAAGCTGGGGGTGCTGTACTTATATCTGACAAAGTAAATTTCAAACGTAAATCAATCAGAAGAGATGAAGAAGGCCACTACTTAGTACTAAAAGGAACTCTTCAACAGGAAGGAATAACCATAGTTAATATTTACTCTCCAAACAACAGTGCACCTAATTATGTGAGTAAATTACTCCATGACATCAAACCACCCATGGACCTCAACACAATAATACTGGGAGACTTCAACACTCCACTGTCACCATTAGAGATCATCCAAACAAAAAATCAAGAACAAAATCACCAGGCTAAATAACTCCATAAATCAAATGGACTTAATAGACATAAATAGAGTTTTCCATCCCAAGTTAGCGGAATACACCTTCTTCTCTGCAGCACATGGATCCTTTTCCAAAATAGATCATACTCTGGTTCATAAAGATAATCTCTGCAAATATAAAAAAGTAGACATTATTCCATGTATCCTCTCAGACCACAATGCTATGACCCTAGCAATCAACAGTAAAAATCATAACAGAAAACACACATATTCATGGAGATTGAATAATACTCTATTAAATGAATAATGGATCCAAGAAGACACAAAAAATTCTTGGAAGAGAATGAAAATGAAGACACAACATATTGAAACCTCTGGGACAGCATGAAAGCATTCCTAAGGGGAAAATGTGTAGCACTGAGTGCCCACATTAAATATGAAGAGAGATCCCAAATAAATAAGCTTATGCTTCATCTCAAAGCCCTTCAAAAGGAAGAACAATCTAACCCCAAAGCCAGCAGAAGACAGGAAATAATCAAGACCAGAGCTGAAATCAATGAAATTGAGAACGAAAAAACAATAAAAAGAATTGATGAAACAAAGAGCTGGTACTTTGAAAAAATAAATAAGATAGACCTCTAGTGAATCTAACTAAAAGAACGAGGGAAATGAAGCATATCAACCAAATCTCCAATGAAAAGGGAGTGATCACCACTGACGTCATGGAAATCTAAAATATTATAAGATCATATTTTGAAAACCTGTACTCCTCCAAACTTGATAATTTGGAAGAAATGGATAAATTTCTTGATCATACAATATCCCTAAATTGACTCAGGATGATATAGAATTCCTAAATAGCCAATCACAGGCACTGAAATCCATATTGAAATTAAAAGTCTACCAAAGAAGAAAAGCCCAGGTCCCGATGTCTTCTCCGCTGATTTTTACCACACTTTTGAGGAGGAACTAACACCTCTCAAGTTATTTCAAAAAATTGAAAAGGAAGGAATTCTCCCATCCACATTTTATGAAGCAACCATAACTCTGATACCAAAACCTGACAAGAATACAAAAAAAAAGGAAGACTGCAGACCAATATCCCTGATGAACTTGGATGCAATAATCGTTAATAAAATACTAGCAAACTGTATTCAAAAACTTATCAAGATGATAATCCATCATGATCAAGTGGGCTTCATCCCAGGAATACAGGGCTGGTTCAACATATGCAAAACAATTAGCAAAATTAACCACTTAAACAGAATCAAGGACAAAAACCATATGATCATCTCAATCGATGCAGAAAAGGCCTTTGATAAAATCCAGCACCCTTTTATGTTCAAAACTCCAGAGAAGATGGGGTTCAAAGGATAATTTCTGAACTATGTAAAGGCTATATGTGCTGAACCCTCTGCTAGTATAATACTAAATGGAGAAAAGCTGAAAGCATTTCCACTAAAATTGGGAACAAGACAAGGCTGTCTGCTCTCACCACTTTTATTCAATATTGTTCTTGAGACCCTAATGGAGCAATTAGGCAAGAGAAAGAAATCAAAGGGATAAAAATAGGAAGAGAGGAAGTCAAACTCTCTTTTTGCTGATGAACATGATCCTGCATCTGGAAGATCCAAAAACTCCATCAGTAAACTGCTTGAAATTATAAACAGATTTAGCAAAAAAGTGCAGGATACAAGATCAATACGCATAAATCAATAGCTTTCCTATACACTAATAATAATAGGACAGACGAAGAAATCAGGAAATCAGTCCCATTCACAATATCTTTAAAAAATACTTGGGAATTAACCTTACAAAGGAAATCAAAGATCTCTTCAACGAAAATTATCGGTCATTGAAGAATGAAATTCAAGATGACCTAAGAAGATGGAAAGATGTCCCATGCTCTTGGTTAGGCAGAATTAATATAATAAAAATGGCCATTCTATGGAAAGCTTTATGTAGATTTAATGCTATCCCTATGAAGATACCTATGTCGTTCTTTACAGTCACAGAAAAAGCAATTCTCAAATTCACTTGGAACAATAAGAAACCTAGAATTGCCAAAACACTACTAAGCAAGAAAGACAAAACAGGTGGTTTTGCCATACCAGATCTAAAACTGTACTATAGAGCCATAGTAACAAAGACAGCATGGTACTGGTATCAAGATAGAAAAGAAGACCAATGGAATACAATAGAAGACTCTGAAACAAATCCTCAAATCTTTAAACATCTGAATTTTGACAAAGGGGGACAAAATATTACATGGAGGAGAGAGAGCCTTTTCAACAAAGGGTGCTGGACAAACTTGACAGCCACTTGCAGAAAGTTGAAATTAGATCCATATCTTTCTCCTTGCATGAGAATCAAATCAAAATGGATCAAGGGGCTAGGAATTAAACCAGCTACCTTGCAGCTGATGGAAGACAAATTAGGTCCAACCCTTCAGCATTTGGGAGTAGGCAAAGACTTTCTCAACATGTCTCCAAAAGTGAAGGAATTAAAGTCAAAAATCAGTGAATGGGATGTCATAAAGCTAACAAGCTTTTTAACTGCCAAGGAAATAATCAAAAGAGTAAAGAGGTTTCCTACAGAAATGGAGAGAATCATGGGCTGTGATTCCTCTGACAGGGGCCTCATATCCAGAATCTACAAAGTCCTCAAAAACCTCAACTACAAAAACACAAACAACCCAATTAATAAATGTGCCAAAGAGCTAAATAGAAACTTCTCAACAGAGGACATTGATCAAGCCAATGAATACACGAGAAAGTGCTCTAAATCACTAGTGATCAGAGAAATGTAAATGAAAACTACATTAAGATATCACCTCACGCCAGTCAGACTGGCAAAAATGAAAAAAAAAACAATAACAGATGCTGGAGGGGTTGTGGAAAGATAGGCACACTAGCACACTGTTGGTGGAGCTGTGGACTGGTACAGCCCCTTTGGAAAGCAGTGTGGAGAATCCTCAAAGAACTAGGGATCAACCCACCATATGATCCTGCTATTCCTCTCCTGGGTATTTTTCCAGGGGATTTATAATCAACACATTACAGTGACACAGCGAAATCAATGTTCATAGCAGCACAATTTACAATAGCTAAATCATGGCAACAACCCAGATGTCCCTCACTGGATGAATGGATCAAAAAGCTGTGGTACATATATACCATGGAATTTTACACAGCAATTAGGAACAGTGATATTGCAGCTGTTGAAGGTAAATGGATGGCTATGGAAGAAATTATGCTGAGTGAAATCAGCTTAACCCAGAGAACCAAGGGTCGAATGTCTCCACTCATCTGTGGAGGCTGGAACTAGACCCTGGCCATTGAGAAAGGTGTTCTATTATCAAGTGTTAAATCCAGGTAAGGTGTAATGATACACATCCTAATACTTTTTTAGAGATGTAGTGGGAAAGGGAAGGGAGGGATAAGAGTGGGAAATTGGGGAGGGCACTCTTGGGTGTAAATCTAATCCTCAGAATCTATATACATTTTTTATTATTTTGTTAAAAACTTGTATGAGTGTACAACAAATAAATTTCTCAATAAAAAAGATACTGTTTGAATTTGCAGATGTCACTAAAATAGCATCAGGATAATATGTGAAATCAGTATTTGTTTATTTTTATTGACAAGGGAAAATATAAGCTGAATATCAAGCTAGACATGTTCACTGTGAATGTTTTTTTTTATTTTTAGAGGCAGAGAACTTTCCTTTTGCTGCTTTTCATGGTTTCATTTCAACCTGGGCTTAAGAGGGCGTTGATAGTCTGAATAGATAAATGGTGTTGGAACTGGTATAAGAATCCACCACCTTCTACAGCATTTATATCTTCTTCTGCAGGCACCAATTTCGTCTTCTATTACTTTGCAGACATCTCTTCTGCAAATGCCTGACATGTTGAAACAATGGGCTTCGGCAGAAGCCATGCCACTTCTTACTGCTAAAGAGAGTCAATGAGATAATTAGCTCATAAATGGAACATAGAGCCAGCAATATTCTTTTTTTTTCTTTTTTTTTAAAGAGAGAGGGAGGGAGGGAGGGAGGGAGAGAGAGAGAGAGGGAGTGAGAGGAAGAGAGAAAGAGAGAAAGAATTTTTATTTAGTTTCTCATGTGTCTTTCATTGCTCCGAGCATTGTTGTGTACGTGGTGCTGGGGTTTGAACTCACATACTTGCCCATGCTGGGCAAGCACCCTAACCACTGAGTCACTGCTCTAGCCTCACCAGCAGCATTCTTTTTTTTTTTTTTTAAAGAAAGAGGGGACAGTGTGAGAGAGAGAGACAGAGAGAATAAATTTTTTATTTAGTTTTTCATATGGATTTCCTTGCTCTGAGACTTTGTTGTGTACGTGGCACTGGGGTTTGAACTCACGTACTTGCTCATGCCAGGCAAGTGCTGTAACCGGTGAGCTACCACTCCAGCCCCACTAGCAACATTCTTAAGTGTGCAAAGAGAACACTTCTGTTATGAACCTTTCTATGGGAGAAAGGAAACTGGATGAAAGGTCCACTTAAGAGCTCCATCTTCCCAACTGCCATGTTTACTGGCTTCCCTCTTTATCCAAAGGCTTAAGTATTTACAAACACTTCCTTCACTTACAAATTCTTGGCATAATTAATTTCAGTTTCAGGGTGAAACAATAAGGAAATTGACAAAAAATGTCCTACATCCATTGATTTTTTCATTATTCCTTTGAATGAATTTTCAACAAACATACATTTGATGTCTGTTCACCAGACATTTTTCTTTGTACTAATAGAAGATTTTAAATGGCAGAAATTTTTCCTATTCATATAGAACTTATATTCAGTGAAGAAAATAAAACCATCCACAACTAGATTAATAATTCAGTATGTTATGTGCCTAGAACAAAATGGTAGAACCATGGGCAAGAAACTGTCTGGATGACAGAATTAGTAAGCTGGACAGAGAATGCTTTATGAGGTAGCATTTGAACTGACACCTGTGTGAAGAGTGTGAAATAGAATATGTGGGAGCCCTTTAGACATGTGGAATAGCATGAGTAAGCTCCCTGGTTTAGTTATTTAGAAGACAGAAAGGAGATCAAGTGAGAAGAGAAATGTGTTTTGTAAGAAATGAGATGAGATATGAGATGAGGATCAAGCATGGCTTGTAGCTCCTGGTAAGCCTGCAGGTTGGCAGATCGGCTATTGTAGTTGCCTTAGTTGAGCCCCTCAGTGGTCAGTATTGTAATGTTTCCTTCAAAATGCTTGGCATTGTGCCTTTTCTGCCTCCTCCTTTCACTCATTCCCTTTTGATAGGGTTATGGTCAACACTTCATGGAAAACTATTCTATGAGTAGTCATTTATGGTGATAGTCTACCCTAAGGTAAATTTCTTTATTATTGAATAGTGACTGAAAAACTTGAAATTGCATATATTTATGATGTACAACAGAGGTTTTGATACATACATACTGAAGAATGACAAAATCAAGCTAATTAGCATTATTACTTCATACGGTTTCTATCTTTCTTTTTTGTTGGTGCTAATCCTGAAAATATTGTCTTATAATTTTCAACTGTACAATACATTGCTATTAACTGTACCCACCATGGTGTGGTAATATGCAGTATTTCCAGATTTCACCTGGTCACTGACCCTCTACTGTTGAATTCCAATGATCCTACAATACCACCCACCTCAGCATGCAGCTACACTCCTGTTGTGCTTCTATCCCATGGAGAACCAGGCAAGGGCTGGGTGCCTGTAATCAGCCCTGTTAACTCCTTGAGTATTCAAAGGTTGTTAATAAATGTACCTACCATGTACCAATGGATTTCTGAAACTCATTCTCCCTGCCTGAAATGAGTATCCTCTAACTCAAGTATTCCCCAGTCCCTGTTTTCTTCTTGGTCCCTGGTAGTTATCACTCTGCATTCTGCTCTTTTGAGTTTGTCCTTTTATAGAATTCTTGTATAATTGAGATCTTTCTGTACTTGTCCATCTGTCCCTATACTAATTCACTTTGCATAATGTCCTTTAGGTTCATCAATGTTGTCACTATGGGCAAGATATTCTTCTTTATGAACGCTGTGTAGTATTAATTTGATTATATAATACCACATTTTCCTTATCCATTGATGAATACATTATTTTCATATCTTGGCTATTTTAAATAATGCTGCAATATACATAGGAGTGTAGATATCTGACATACTAATTTTGTTTCCTTCAACATGTACTGAGAGGTAGAATTACAGCATCATAAAATAGTTCCACTTTAATATTTTGAAGAACTCTCAAACTGATTTCCACAATGGCTTTACTAGTGACATTCCTATTGATGGTGAACCAAGGTTCCCTTTCTCCTTGCCAACACTTGCTATACTTTCTCTTCTTGACAATAGCCATTCTTATAGATATGAGGTGATGTTTCATTTTGGTTTAATTTACATTTCACTTATGACTAGCTAGTATTGTTGAACATTTGTCCATATTTTTTGGCCATTTTTATTCTTCTTTTAATGCATGTCTATTTAAGCTCTTATCCATTTTTAATTGGGTTGCTTTTTCCTACAATTGAGTTCTGTGAGTTACATTATTTTTCAGATGTGGGACTCCAACTATTTTCTCCTATTTTGTAGGTTTACTCTTCACTGCATTGATTGTTTTATTTGTTGCATAGAAACCTTTTAGTTTGATGTAATTCTTGTTTCTGTTGTCCATGATCTAGGGGGTCATATCCCCCTCCCCCTAAAAAAAGTCATGGTGAAGGCCAATATTCTGGAAGTTTTCTCCCAATTTTCTAAAGAAGTTTTATAGTTTTCAATATTACTTTTAGGTCTGCAATATATTTTGAGTTGAAGCTTTCATATAGAGTGTCCAAATTCATTCTTCATGATGTGGACATGCAGTTATCCCAATACCATCTATTGGAGACAACATTCTTACCCACACTGCATTCTTGCATCTTAATTGAAAATCAGCTCACAATAAATGCATGTATTTGTTTCTGGGACCTCTATTCCTCTTCACTCCTCTATGAGTCTGCATTTATTCCAATGCCATGGTATACTGACTAAAATACCTCTGCAGTAGATTTTGAAATGGGATGGTGTGATGCCTCTAGCTTTGATCATTTTGTTGATGACTGCTTTGGATACTCGCTATCTTTTGAGTTTCCATGAGAATTTCAGGAGAATTCCCCCCCCCTCCGCCGTTTCTGTGAAAAATTCCATTTGAAATTTGCTAGGGATTGCATGTAACATATAAATCACTTCTGGTAGTTTGAACATTTTGACAGTAATCATTCTTTTTATCAATGAACATATGTATTTCCATTTATTTTCTCTTCTTTAATTTTTGTTAAGCAATCTTTTATAGTTTTCACTTTATAGATCATTCACCTTCTTTGTTCAACTCTTTTTTTGTACCAAGTATTAAACTCAGGGGTGCTTAACCACTGAGTGACTTTCCCAGTCCTTTTTATTTTTTGTTTTGAAACAGGGTCTCACTACGTTGCTTAAGGTCTTGCTAAATTGCAGAGGTTGGCATTGAACTTGTGATTCTCTTGCCTCTACTGCATAAGCTGCTGGGATTATAGGAATATACCAGCATGCCCAACTGTGTTCAACTTTTTTATTAAATTTATACCCTAGTATTTCTGTAGCTATTGTAAATAAGATTGTTTTCTTGAAATTATTTAAAAAACAGATCAATGTTAGTTGTGGATGTTGTTATTGAAGGTGAGCATCCTAGAGGGAGATCAGGTGGGCCAGGGGATAGCTCATTCCAAGCCTGGAGTTCAGAAGAAACATGCTGGGGAGAAGTCAAAAGGATAGGAATGACTGAGATCATTGAGGAGTGAACAGAGGGAAAAAAGGGAAGAGCAGCAGGAGCTGAGCTCTGGGGCTCTCCAACAGGAAAGGTCACAGAAAAGGGGAGGAAGCAGCAGTGGAAACTGAGGAGGTGCTTCCAGAGGACTGAGAGCCAGGTGAAGGTGCTACTGGAGACCAGTGAAGAAAGTGCATTAGGAAAAGGCTAGTGCCATTTGTGTGAAATTCTGTAATAAGCCAGGTAGAGCTGCAGAGAGAGATGAACTTTGGGTCCAGCAGCCTGGAGGTTATTGGTGATAAAGACAAAAGCAGTTTATTTGGGAGGGTGCTGAAGCATATTTTGGATGAATGGACAAAGGCAGAAGCAGCTTTAATAGCAGAGTGGAAGGAATGGAAAAAATTCTTATAGGCATATATTTAAAAGAGAATGAGAGAAGAGGAATTGGCGACCAAAAATATTTTATGGTGTTCTGATGCAAGATGGAACAAAGAAGTAGGTGATGAGTGCCAGTGCAAGAATATGAAGGAAAGTTTTTCTTAAGATCAGATAAACAACACTGTATCTACATGTTAATGGTGAGAATTCAGGAGGACAAAATTTGATATGATAGTGATGATACAGTGAACTGAAGCAGAGAAATTCCTGCATGTCGAAGAGAGGAAGGAATATAATGAGCATTTTATAATATATATTTTTTTATGAAGTAACATTTTTTTATTAGTTAGACATAGACTTACATAAGGGAGGTAATTGTTGTTACATAATCATACATACATGGATATTGACATAGTGAGATAGTAAGTTTAGGTCAATTCTAGACCAGGATCTACCCCTCTTCATCCATTCCCCAAACTCCTGTCTCTTCTATAAACCCAACATACTATAGTTTGAAATGAACATATACATGTATAATAATTGTTGACATTTCTGATTTTCTCTGCCTGCCTTTGCACATCTAGACTTCTAATGGGAGTTGAGTATTCCCTGTTGTATTGGTAACCCCCCTTTATAATATATTTTTAAAACTGTCTTTGACTCTTTGGAATATGTACTGGGATGGCAACTTTTTAATTACTAAATAGCTATTTTAGGTATACAGTATGTTTTTCAATGTAATCATATTATTTTACAGTATATTACTGTTTTGAAAATCAACTGTTTGGCCAGGTGCATTGGCACAGGCCCATAGTCCCAGTGACTGGACAGGCTGAGGCTGGAAAATCTCAGGCTTGAACCCAGTCTGGGCAATTGAGTGAGACTGTCTCAAAATAAAAATTTAAAATTGACAGGCACAGCAGCTCATAGGTAAAGCACTTCTGGGCTAAAAACCTCTGTACCTGTCCCCAAATAAAATTTTTGTATTTTTTTCTCTTTCTCTTGTAGGATTATTATATTTTATTTTCTAAATTTCCAATAGGAATTCTAAGCCTATAAAATTTTATACATTCATCATTTTTCACATCTGTAGTTAAGCATTAGCATTAGTGGTAAACTATAATCATTGTATTCTGGAGTCTTTCATGTTATTTGATGGAATTTCCTTTAACTTATATTTGCGTTCACTTTTCAAATCATTTTATATCTATAATCACAAAATATCATGATTTCTGTAAATTCTGTGTTATATTTGAATTATTGAACTTTGAAAGATCTTACAAAGACGGCTCCCTGTCTCTAACTCCATTTTTCCAAACAGATATTCTTTGACTTATCACTTCTTTGGAAATAATCATATTTGACTTTTTCCATAAAAACTCTCAGATCCTCAGCACACCTACATAGCACTAGATTCTGTTGATAGGATTCACTCATCTCTTCTGATCCAGGGAGTGGATATAATAACAGTCAGACCTAACCACCTATGGATGAATTTCCATGCCTCACCAAGGAATCTCAAGGTACAGAATAAGAACAAAGCAGAATTTTACCTCATTTGACAGTTTGGTTAGTGGCAATGGAATGCCCCTTTCCTGTGGTGCCTGCCATAATCCTAGTTAACCTGTTGCTATTAGATTACTGAAGCTGTAAAATTCATTCCAAGATCTGGACTGACCTGCCATAAATATAAACTGCAGATCTCTATAATCAGCCATCAACTTACCTGGAGGTAAGAGAATCAAAAAGAAGAGGAAAGTGTAGAAAAAGAGATGGAGTTTCATGGCTGAATGGCCAGTGAAGAGAAGAGGCAGTGACACGGTTGGAGCCTGGAATCTTGTACCAATTCCTGCAGTACACAGGGATTTTTATGATGCTCCTAGGCCTGTGGTTTGCCCTTGGTCAGCAGAGCCTAACAGAAAGGGAATAACTTAGTCCTACACATGAAATTTCCAGAAATATAAAAATACAGAAATGTGGCAATAAATCAATAGATGAAAAAGTAGAGGGCCCATAGTAGCCCATACAATATTGAAGGGAAAGACAAAATTAGAAGGCAGACAGTACCTAAATTCAACACTCACTATCAATCTATAATAATCAAGATATATGGTACCAATTAAAGAAAAGCCAAATGGTTCAAGGAAAGAGAATAGGAAGCCAAGAAGTAGACCAGGAAAAAAATAGTCAATTGATCTTTGACCAAAGGGTCATGGCATTTTAGGGGAGGAAATGGTAACCCTTTCAAACAATGGTATTGTAACAATTGGATTTCCACATATAGGCAAATGTATTTAGAGACACAACTTACAACTTCCACAAAAATTAGATCAGTATGGTTCACACACCTAACTGTAAACACAAAACCATAGTATTCCTAGAAGGTGACACAGGAGATAATCTAATTGAAATTGGGTTTGAAATGATTTTTTAGATAAAACCTCAAAAGCATAATTCATGAAAAAAATACTCTACAACTTGGATGTCATTAAAATTAGCAATTTTGCCTTGGCTATGTCACGGGCACTGTTGAGAGAAAGAAATAAGCAGTGATTGATGGGAAGAAATTACTTGCAGGACACATATTGGATAAAGCACTGGATTTCAAAATATACAAAAACTGAAAAACTCTGTAGGAAAAACAATCAATCCAATTACAATGGGGCCTAAAATATGAATAGACATCTTGCACAGAGATGGAAAATATCCATGTGGGAAATCACTGATCAACACATTTCACTGGGAATGACACAATCAAATGGCATACCATTCCATATCTGTTGGAATGGATAAAGTGTCAGAGGCCAATAACACTGATTGCTGGACAGGATGTGGAGCAACAGGAACATTCATTCATTACTGGTGGAATTCAAAAGGTAAGTTGGTTGCTGTGTAGCAATGTCTGGCAAAATGTACCCTTCCATACACCTCAGTAGTCATGCTCCTTATTTTACCCATAGGAGTTGAAAATTTATACTTATACAAAATCTTCGCATGAATGATAGCTTGTAGTACCTCATTCATAACTGCTAAAAGTTGGATGCAAATGAGTTTCCCTTCAAAGACGGATGTCTGTCTAATCAAACTGCTGTGTATTCATGCAATGTGATATTATTCATTGGTAAAAAGAAATGAGCTACAATGTCACCTAAATTATTGAGTATTCTTTTTTTTTTAAACTTGTACATTTCCAAGATTCCTTTCTCTTTCCGAAAAGAAGACATGGTCTACTTCAGATATTTTAAAGAACATATTTTGGTCTCTCCTTTCTATTACTTTTTTTTTCAAATTTATTAGAAGTATATAGCGATACAGGATACAGATGAGGGGGAAACATTATCAAAACATTGAGTATTCTTAAATGTGTATTGTTAAGTGTAAAAGTTAATCCAAAAAGATTATATTCTGTCATTCTAACCATATGACATTCCAGAAAAGGCAAAATTGAACAGATTATACAAAAAAAAATCAGTGGTTGCAACATTTAGGGGAGAGAGAGGGAGGGATGGATGGAACACAGCAGATTTTTAGTGCAGCTAAATTATTCTTTCTGATACCCATAAAATGTACAACAGAAACTCCAGAACACCATGTATGGGATTTTGTTCATAATAACATGTCAGTGTTGGCTCATCAGTGCTGACAAAAGTAGTATCCTAATACAGGCTGAGTAGTAGGGGAAACTTGGGCTGTGAGGGATGTATGGGAACTCTATCCTTCTGCTCAATTTTTCTGTAAACCTTAAATTGCTCCCAAAAGTGTGTTAAAATAATCACTTGACCAAACTTCAGAATTTCTTTTTGCGTCAAATCAATTCTGTTCTATTGATATAGATGTGCCTTGATCTTAAGATCCACTCTCTGTAGAACTGTAGCTGAATGGTATATTTTGGAACTGCAAAGTGAATGCTCGTTACCTATTTTTAATTGTTTTGGTTACTTTCTGTAATTTTGAATTCTATTTAAATTTTAGATTCTTTTGGAGAATTTCTACAAGAGAAGTATGGAGGATTCTATTACAAATTTCAGTGAAATCTAAAGATTATTTTGAGCTACCATATTTAGAGAGATGCCTTCTAATGATTAAACATGAAAATCTCTGCAATTATTAATATTTAATTTTCTTGAGCAATATTTTTCAGTTTTTATTGAACAAAATACCCTTCTTTCACTAAATTTAGTTCTATATACTACATTTCTTCCTGATTGCAAAGGACTTTTTTTAAAATCTTAGTTTCAATTTTGGACTCAACTATTCAGGTCAGATACATTTTGTTTCATATGTTGGTAATGTATTCTGCACATTTTCTACACATCTTTATTTGTTCTAGGATTTAGGATACCTTATGGCTTTCTACATACAAGGTCATGTTGTTTATAGGTAAAAGCAGGCTTACTTCCTTTAATTCTGAATGCCATTCATTTAATTTTTTTCATGAATGATTTTGTTTGCTATAACTTTCAGTGAAATGTTTTCTAGGAAAAATAATAAAGAATGAATACAAGATGTCAGGTGTGATCTTTGCCCTCAGTCCATGGGAGGTGAGCTCTGGCATCCAGGAATGTTCTGTCCCATAGGAACATCCATATTTGCCTCGGACCCTCGACTCTGGACAGAACAGTCTGTTCGTGGTTTTTGATGAGGACTTTAGAACAAGGCATTCAGTTCTGACCTCTGGAAGAACCAAGGTTCTGTAGTTTGGATGGCACCTCTGGAAGGTGATGGAAATTAAAGGTCAGCCCCATAGGTAGCATGTGGTGGAGCCACAACAAAACCCAGCACATCAGAGATACATGAGCTTCCTGATTGTAAAAGGTGGCACAAGTACAGCATTTCCCTAGTTCTGTGAGTGACTGTAGTGAACTATCAGTCAAAGCTGAGAGTGTTCGTGGGAATTCCTGAATTTGGAACCAGGAGGTGTGAAGCAAGAGTGGTTCTGGAGAACAACTATTAGTCAGCTGGTATCTAAAGTGAGGGGTGGTCTTGGGGGACTGTTCCCTTATGTTGTAGTTGGTAAAACTCTTGTGGTCAGAAGACTTGGACCTTCTTGTAACTTGGAGGATTGTGCTCTTTATTTCAAGTTTGCCTAAATTCTTGTCCTAATATTTTAAGGAATTTTTTCATTGATAGTTGAAGAATATGACCATATGACCATAGTTCAGTGTATAGAAGTCACCAGTGAAGTGGTCTTTTATTTCCAAGAACTTCCAGAATTACTAATTTAATCTCCTTCTTATTCTTGTTTTTAAAGAGAGAAAGACAGAGAGAGAGAGAGAGAGAGAAAGAGAATGAATTTTTTTTGGAGATTTTCACATGGCTTTCCTTGCTCTGACACTTAGTTGTGTACATGGGTGCTGGGGTTTGAACCCGTGTATTTGCACATGCCAGGCAAGCGCCGTAACTGCCAAGCCACCGCGCTCCAGCCCTTTAATCTCCTTCTTGTTGAAGGTCTATTCAAGTTTTCTATTTATTTCTGAGTTCATTTTAGTAATTTGAGTCCTTCTAGATGTTTTTCCATGCCCTCTAAGTTACATACTTTTTTGGCACAAAATTGTTCAGAGCATTCCCCTATAATGCCTTTTTTCTTAGGATGTAGGTCCCCATTTTATTCCTGATATTAGGAGTTTAATCTTCTGTATTTCTTTGCCAGTCTTTTGAAGTTCTGTCAATTTTATTGATTTTTCAAAAAATCAACATTTAGTTTCATTGACTTTCTTTATTGGTATTTTGCTTTCTACTTCATTGACTTTGACTCTAATCTTCATCATTTTAGATCTTCCCCTAGCTTGGGTTGACAATTTTCTAGTGAGCTAAGATTATTGATTTAATATATTTTCCTTTCTAATAGAGGCATTTAAAGTTCTAAACATCCCTGCAAACATTGCTTCAGATGCATTCTGTAAGCTTGTTGTACTTTGGTTTCTTTTACATTCTCATTGTCTAATTCTCATTGTATTTCCCTTTTTGATCTGTATGCTATTTAGAAATTTGTTATCTGATTTCCAAATGTTTATGGAATTCCTCTCATTGTTATTTTCCAATTTCATTCCTTTGTGACTGGAGAACATACTATCAGGAAAGCAATCTCATAAGCACAAATTTGCAACCCGTTTTGACCACATAAAAAAGGGCATTGGGTCTGGGACTACTTCCTTGCCAAGTTTGAAGGACTCACCCACAGAGCCTGGGCTGCCTTATTACCTTGAGTGGGCATATCTGTTCTTGTTTCAGATTTAATGTGAACTCCTTTGTTCTGTTTAAGCATGTTTGCCAAAGGCCCTTAGGCATGTCCTCAGCTTTCTGTATTTTAGACTCCACGGAGAAGGGGCAGGGGTCCTTGTACAGCAGCATGAAAAGGGCAAACGTAGGACAATTGATCTTCGTGGGCTCCAGAGAGAGTGGGGACCTGCCGACCATGAGGATCTGACAAACACCTCTGGAGCTGACCTTGCTCTGTCTCTTCACTATTTGAGTGAAAATGTGATTTCACCCAATGCCTGAATCTGCTGTTTTCCTTGGTATTTCTGATACCAAGGTGCAGTAAACAGAACTCCATGGACTTCTATTCCTTGTGTTTCATGTGGTGATGATCTTTGCTATCCTTTTATCATTAGAGTCCTACCCTGGTATTAGTAACCAGTACATGATATTCTGATCAACACAAACTTTGTATGATTTCAATCTCCCTATATTTACTAAGGCTCATTTTATGTCCTAGTGTGTGGACATGAAAAAAAAGTGAATTCTGCTACTCAGTTAAATCTGACTGATGGTCTTTGAATAAGCTTTCTACCCTTTTGGAAATCTTAAATCCCTCTTGAAGCCCCCAAAACTCAAATATTTGGTTTTTTAGAATTGTTTCAAAGTTCCCATAAGCTTTCTTCCTTTCTCTTCATTGTTTTTTTTCCTCTTTTTACTATTTTTCAAACAGCTTGTCTTCAACCTTACTAATTCTTGCTTCTGCTACAGATAATTTTATCATGCATTTAATTTTGTTGTATGTTTTTCAACTTAAGAATTTTTGGTTGGTTTTTCTTTAATTGCCTTCATCTATTTGTTAAGTTGCTGTTAAAGCATTGAAATATTTCTCTCTATTTTCTTCAAGTTTATTCAGTTTACTTAAAAATTGTTGTAAAATTAAAAAAAAAACTTGACACATGCATACCAACCCAAACAGCGAAATAGCACATAAAACACTCCAAAATCAACTTAATTGAGGAAAAATAAAGCAAGAAACGAGAAACGGGCTGGAGCAGTGGCTCAGTGGTCAAGGCTCTTGCCTGGCATGCACAAGGATGTGGGTTCAAACCCCAGCACCACATACACAATGAAGTGTCAGAGCAATGAACGCCACATGAAAAAGTAAATACAATTGCTTTTCTCTTTCTCTCACTGTCCCTATTTCATACAAACAAAAGAAATGAGAAACAGAATAAGCATCTGTTACCCGAAAATCTGAAATCAAAAATGTACCAAAATCCAAAACTCATTGAGTGCTGACATGACATCACAAGTAGGAAATTCCACATCTGAGCTCATGTGATGGATCGTAGTCAAAAGGCAGTTGTAACAAAATGACTTTCAGATTTTGTATATAATATGTGTATGAAACACAAATGCCTTTTATGTTTACACTTGGGTCTAATCCCTAAATATAGTTATGTGTAGATGCTGGTTTTCTAAAATATGAAATCTGAAGCATATTTAGATCCAAGCATTTTGGATAAAGGATATTCAACCTGTATATGCAAATAAAGCAAGGTCTAGAAATATAAAAAAATTGTTGTAAATTAAAAAAAGAAAGAATAATTGTAAATTATTTATCTGCAAGTTCTCTTAAACTCATCACTTTCTGGTCAGTTACTGGCTTCTTGAGTATTAAGTAAAGTGATGGCATCATGCTAGCTTTTAATGTTTGTTGACATGCAACATTACTTGGACATTGAAGGATAAGGCATATACTCTGGTATTTTTTCATATATATATATATATATATATATATATATATAGTTGAGTTACTGTACAATCATAATTGCATATAAAGTAACAATAAGATGCATTTGTTCTTAAATCAGAATTGCCCCCACATCACCTACACCCTAGTCTCTTGATTCTTCTATATTATATACCTTTATCAAATATAAATGTCCATATTTATATATATATACATATATATGTATAAAAGTGTGAATTTTTCAGAATTAAATGATTGCATACATATTATTTGACTTCTCAGGGGGTAAAGAGTATGTTACATTGTTGATTGTATCCCAAATCTCTCCCTATCTTCTTTTGCTCCTGCCCCCACCTCTCCCCTCCCTTCTCTCCTACTACAGCCTATGGTTCCCCTAGACTATGTGTAGCAATACCTTTTGTGGTTCTAATAAGTGAGTTTGACAACATTTCACCCAGGCCTGAGTTTATCTCTAGCCTCCACAAATGAGGGAAAACATATGACCCTTAAATCTCTGGGTTTGGCTAACTTCACTCAGCTTAATTTCTTCCATTGCCATCCATTTACCTTCAAAGGTCACAATATCATTATTTTTAATAGCTGAGTAGAACTCCATTGTGTGTGTACACACACACACACACACACACACACACACACACACACTAGAGCTTTTGGATCTATTCACCCAGTGGCAGGTATTTGGGTTGATTCCATAAATTGAGCTATTGTAATTTGAGCTGCTATGAACATTGATTTTGCTGTGTTACTATAATGTACTGATTCTAACTCCTTTAGGAAAATACCCAGAAGATGGTTATCTGGGTCATATGGTTGATCCATCCCTAATTTCTTGGGGAGTCTCTGCATTGCTTTCCAGAGTAGCTGTACCAGTCTGTAGTTCCACCAATGGTGTGCTATTTTTCCTATCCTTCTATAACCTATTTGTATTCTTCATCTTTGCCAGTCTGCCTGGAGTGAGCTGAAATCTTAATGTAGTTAAGTGATTTAGGATACCTACTCATGTATTCATTGGCTTGCTCAATTTCCTCTGGTAAAAAGTTTCTGTTTAGCTCTCTGGCCCATTTATTGATGGGATGATTAGTGCAGCTTTCTTTATGCCTGTCTTTCCAGAAATTCTAAGAAAACGATTTACTTTCTCTCAGGCTACAGTCATTTCCACTATTTCAGCACTGGATGGCACTCATTGACATTTACCAAGAGTCTGAAGTTGTAGTATTATCACTATTTCAGTAGAAGGCAATCCAAGCTTAGATTTGTTTCAAATACACTCTCTGTGTCAGAAAAAAACCAGGAAGACCCCTGCTAAAACAAAGTGCTGGAATTTCTAGTCAGAGCAATTAGGCAAGGGAACAAAATAAAAGGGATAAAAATAGGAAAGGAAGAAGTCAAATTATCACTGTTTGCAGATGATATCATCCTGTATGTGGAAAAGCAAAACAACTCCACCAAAAGACTGCTAGAGCCAATAAACAAATTTATCAAAGTAGCAGGTTAAAAAATTAATGGATAGCTTTCCTATATACCAACAATGAATTTGATGAGAAAGAAATCAGGAAAATAATTTCATTTACAATAGTCTCAAAGAAAAAAACCCCATCAATAGCAACAACAACAGCCACAAAACCAAACCTAGTAATAAATCTAAGCAAGAAGGTGAAAGATCTCTACAATGAAAACTGTAGAACATTGAAGAAAGAAATTGAAGAAGACACAAGAACATTGGAAATACCTCCAATGTTCATGGATAAGCAGAATTAATATTGTTAGAATGACCATACCACAAAAAGAAATATACATATTCAATGCAATCCCCATGAAAATACTAACGACATTCTCCAGAGAAGTATAAAATCAGTCCTAAAATTCACTTGGAAGAATAAAAGACCCAAAACATCCAAAGCAATTTGAGGCCAAAAAAGCAATGCTGGAGGCATCATAATACTTGATTTCAAATTATACCACAGATCTATAGTAGCAGAAACTCATGGTACTGGCATTTAAACAGACACATAGACTAGAAGACACAGAGACAAACCTACATATCTGTAGTCATTTGATCCTTGAGATAGGTGCAAAAAGATACATTAGAGAAGAAACAGCCTTTTAAACAAATGATGTTGGGAAAACGGGTTATACATATGTAGAAGAATGAAACTAAATCCGTATCTCTCACCATGCACAAAAATAAACTCAGAATGGATCAAAGATCTAGGAATTAGACCAGAAACTATGTAATCCACAGAAGAAAACATAGGGTCAACATTTCAGCTTTTAGGCTCAGGCAATTACTTTCAATAGATCCCTTCAAGATTGTGAAATAATGCCAAGAGTGAACAAATGGGTTGGCATCAAGTTAAAAAATCTTCAGCACAGGGCTGGAGTGATGGCTCAGTGATTATGCACTTGCCAGGCATGTGCAAGGACCAAGGTTTGAACCCAAGCACCACATACACAACTAAGTGTCAGCAATGAAAACTAGATGAAAAACTAACTTAAACTGATTTTCTATTTCTCTCTTACTGTCCCTTTCTCTTCCTCTTACAAAATAAAAGCAAGAATTAATAAGTGGGATGCCATTAAACTAAAAAGTTGTAGGAAATGCCCTGATCTACTTTCAGTGCCTGGGTGACCTTGGGTAAGAACAAAGGGCCCTGCTCCCATTACTGCAGAGCATGTCTCTGCAAGGTGACTTTTGCCTGTGACTCACATTTGCATGCTGGATGCAGGAGGATACCCTCTGTTTCAGGGTCATCACTGAGCCCTGTGTCTGAGTTCTCCTTCAGCAGATTAAATGTTGAACAGAAATAGGGAGTCAGGGGTTGTGACGGAGCCAGGAGGAACAGAGCCAAACCCAAGGACCAGCAGTGTTGAGGGCAATGGATGGAGAGTTCTTAGGCTGTGGTAGTGCCTTCAAGGAGGCTGCCCCATTAAAACCTTCTGCTTACACCCACTACAGCTCTGGCATGGTTCTTTTTTTTTTCTTTTTTTAAAGAGAGAAGGACAAAGAGAAAGAGAGAGAGAGACAGAGACAGAATCAATTTTTATTGAGTTTTTCACATGGCTTTCGTTGCTCTGACACTTAATTGTGTACGTGGGTGCTGGGGTTTGAACCCATGTACTTGCACATGCCGGGCAAGTGCCATGACAGCCGAGCCACCACTCCAGCCCTCTGGCATGGTTCTTATGCCAGTGTCTTTGGATGACTAACTGTGGCTAAAAGTAAGTATAGGAGTTTTGGAAACCAACATTTGGTAGAATGATGCCCCACTTTTGTCACCTAGGTTTAGAAGCTAATAGTAAACTTGCCTAAATAAATTCACATTCAGTGATGGATTAAGAGGATTTGAAGCCCTTGGAACACCCTTGACTTCATGTCATCCAACCGAGAGTTGCTATGGAGAACTGATGGGTCAGGAGGCTGCATGTCTCTCAGCTAATGGTTTTCCAGATTTCCTAGGACAACCCCTGTTCTGGGATCAGGTGATGGTGATTTCTCTTTGAGTATTGGAACCCCATATGATCTCTGCACTCTGCACTTAATAAAGCTCCTGAGAAGTGTATTTTGTTACCTGGTGGAACTTGGCTCACACAGAAGAGAGTGGTAAAGAGGACGATGATGATCATGGCTGAAGGAAGAAGAAAGCTTAGCTTCACTTTCACTTCATCTGCAGCTCTAGCACTGGTAAATGTCTTCGGATAAAATCTGTCCTTCTGTGCTTCATTAGTGGTATGACAGAGGGGTCTGTGCATGCATAATAACCCTTATGGGAAGGCTGAGTCCTTGCTTTGTTGGACCCTCAGTTCAGAAAGGGTGTGGGTGCACAGTTCTGACCAGAAAACCTTGCTAAATAGGAACATCATCTACAAATATTTTGGCAATGGATTAGAGTTTTTGAATGAAGAGCCATCTGTATTAAGTTACAGTGAGTTGGGTGTTTTTGAGAAACTAGTCCAACAGTTAAACTGGTTAATAGGCTATATCTTTGGTTAGTGAGAACTTCCCAGCATTCTGGCCTTGTTAATGGCTAATCACCCAACGTACTCCTGGCCTGCGTTCTCTCATGCTGTGCATATGGTAGAGGGCTTACTGCATTGTGTGCCATTTTGCTGAGTGTATATTTGCTTCCACTATGAGTGTGTGAACTTCTCACTTGCTACCAGCAGATTGAAGTTTTCAGAAGTCAGCAAGAAGTTGAATGCTGTTGTCATTGATTCTCAAATCTGCTTATAACAGTATGAAGAATCTTCAAAAAGTTAGGGATGGAATCACCTTATGACCCAGCTATTCCATTCCTGGGTATTTTCCCAGAAGAAATAAAATTAGCACGTTACAGTGACATAGCTACATCAATATTTAGAGCAGCACAATTCACAATAGCTAAATTATGGAATCAACCCAGAGGCCTGTCATTGGATAAATGGATCCAAAAACTGTGATTATATATCTATATATCTATATCTATATAAATATATATATACACACACACACACACACACACACACACACATACATACAATAGAGTTCTACTTAGTTATTAAAAAAACAAAATTATGGCTTTTGCCGCTAAATGGTTGGAAATGGGAAAAATTATCTTAAGTGAAATTAGCCAAGCTCAGAAACTCAAAGATTGAATGTTTTCTCTCATATACGAAAGCTAGAGTAAAACAAGGATAGAGTGAAATATAGTCAACTTTTATATTGGACTCATTAAATATGGAGTAACATGATCTAGGGGAAATCTAGTTATCTGGGGGGGTGGAGGGGGTCAATGAAGGGAGATGAAGGAGGATGAGGAGGGATAAAGGGGCTTATTAATACTTACAATGTTCTTTACTCCCCTAAGAAGCTAAATAATAACCATGTAGGCCTACAAAACTAGAAAAGTAAAAAAAATACATATATATGTATATATACATTTATAAGTGTAATTGGGGGTAATGGAGTGGAAATACGAGACTAGGGAGTGTGTGGGGAGAAATTCTGGGTAAGGATCGGGTTCAGGTTATATTGTCATATTGTGTGCATGTGTGAATGTGTAATAGTGAATCCCTTCAGTATGTCAGTCTATGATACTCCAATTAAAAAAAAAACCTGCTTTCAGGTGGAACCATTCACGGACACTGAAATGGTGAAATGCCACTGAACAGGGAGGTGGGAGGCCTGCCTTTGAGTTCTTGGGCTCTAGATCCACAGTAACTTCAGGTGTGGACCCAGCAGGAGAAGTCTTCGCTTCCTCTCCACAGCAACCTCTAGAAGTGCTGGTTCTGCATCAGGAGATACAGTCACCACTGTGCATTAAATCAACAGAAAAGCGGCTTCACTCCGCGGACACAGCTTCACCCCATGAAATTTTATTTTTTAAATCATCAAGAATTCTTACTGATGTTAACCTGAGCAGGTATGTCAGCATACAAGCAGCAGCATATTCTTTAAAAATAACCACACACCTTCATTGCTTTCCATTTCATCATAGTCATCACCACTGAGACCCTCACCACCTGTACACACTGCCTAACACCCAGCATGGACCAATGGGCCCAGATCTTCCTCCTATGCCTCTCATTTAAATCTGCAGTTGTAGCATCCAGGGTTAATAGAGCTATCCCCAAATTCGTCAGGATGCAGGTCCCTGCCAGCCCTCTGCTTTGCTTTTCACCCTGTCCACCCTAATGTGGCTGCAGAATTCCACCTGTCATCTCAGAATTCAAGGCATCAGGAAAGAAAATGGCTGGGAGAGGAGGACCATCTGTTTTATTCTTAACCGAAACTCTGATTTTTAGTTTTTATTTTTAATTTGTTGAGTATCAACTTACGTACTGAAGGGATTCATTGGCTCATCTTCATACAAGCACATATATTGACAGAGTTTCTTTAACTGGATCTCTGTTCAGGATCTACTCCCTCTTCTCCCCCTCCCCAGTCTCATGGCTCCTCTGTAGTTTCCCTAAGTTAGAGAAATTAGTGACTATATACATGTAATTTACATATTGAGATTACTAGATTTATATACCTGTCTGGATATATTTGAGGCTCTAATAGGAGTCAAATGTACTCTACACATTGAACACCCCCTGTCTACCCTCTGTTCCCTCCTTCCCTTTCTCTCCCACCTCTCTGCCCTTCATAGCTATGGTCCCCACAGCTAATATGTTACTCCAGATTTGGTGGGATTATTAAACAAACCTGACTAATCTATCTTAGGCTTTACTCTAGCTTCCACATATGAGAGAAAACATTTGACCCTTAAGGCTCTGAATTTGGCTTGTTTTATTCAGCATGAGTTTTTCTATTTCCATCCATTTACCTGATATCATTCTTTCTAATAGCTGAGTAGAATGCCATTGTGTATATAATACCATAGTTTTTTGATCCATTCATCCAGTTAGGGGCTTCTAGATTGTCTCCATAATTCCAGTATTGTGAATTGAGCTGCTATAAACATTGATGTAGCTGTGTCTCTGTTAAACTGATTCTAGCTCTTCTGGGAAAAGACTTAGGAGTGTGATAGCTGCATTGTATGGTGGCTCAATCTCTAACTGTTTGAGCAGTCTACCTACTGCTGTCCAGAGTGGCTGTACCAGTTTACGATCCACCCACAGTGTGTTAGTGTTGTTCCTTTCCCCACAGTCCCTATAGCATCTGTTATTGTTCATGTTCTTCATTTTGGCTATTCTGACTGGGGTGAGGTGGAATCTCAGTGTAATTTTGATTTGCATTTCTTTTACTGCAAGTGATGTAGAACACTTTCTCATATGTGTTTTGGTTTTTTGCACTTCCCCTGTTGAGAAGTTTCTGTTTAGTTCAGTAGCACATTTATTGATTGGAGTGATTGTACTTTTGGTGTTGTTTTTTTGGGTTCTTTGTATATTCCTGATATTAGCCCCCTGTTGGAGAGGTAGAAGGCCATGATTTTCTCCCATTCTGTAGGTTCTCTCTTGATACTCCTGACTAATTCCTTAGCTGTGCACAAGCTTTTCAGTTTAATGGCATCCCACTCATTGATTCTTGGTTTTAGTTCTTGGGCTATGGGAGTCTTTAAAGCAAGAAGGTGCCTACACCAAAGTGGTGGACTGTTGATCCTATTTTTTCTTATAATAATTGTATGGTTGCTGGTTTAAATCCTAGTTCTTTGATCCATTTGGATTTGATTTTTGTGTAGAGTGAGAGATAGGGATCAAATTTCAGTTGTCTACATATGGCTGTCCAGTTTGTCCAGCACTATTTTTGGAGGGGCTGTCTTTCCTCTCAGTCATATTTTTGCTCCCTTTGTCAAATATCAGATGGTTATAGATTTGTGGGTTACTCTCAGTGTCTTCAATTCTTTTTCATTGGCCTTCCTGCCTATCACGATACCAATACTGTTCTGTTTTTGTTATTATAGCTCTATAGTATAATTTCAGGTCAGGTATTGCAATTCCTCCAAACTTATTTTTTTTAACTTAGTAGAGCTTTGGCTATTCTGGGTTTCTTATTGTTCCAAATGGATTTGAGTATTGATTTTTCTATATCTGTGAAGAATGACATTGGTATCTTGATGGGGACTGCACTGAATCTGCACAGTGCTTTTGGCAGAATGGCCATTTAAACTATATTCATTCTACCTAACTGTGAACATGGAATGTCTTTCCATCTTCTTAGGTCTTCTTCAATTTCTTTCTTCAATGTTTGATAGTTTTCATTGTTGAGGTCTTTTACTTCCTTTGTTAGATTAATTCCCAAGTGTTTTATTCTTTTGAGGTAATTGTGAATGAAATGGATTTCCTGATTTCTTCTTGAGTGGAATTACTGTTGGAGTATAGGAAAGCAATTGATTTATGGGAGTTGATCTTGTATCCTGCCACTTTGCTGAGCAGTCAGTCTGAACACTGCAGCACCTGGGCCTGAGTCAGTCACAACACAAGGTTCCCGGAGCACTCAGATGCCCAGTGGTGCAGCCACTGGGGCAGCCTCCAATCTGAGCTCACAGCTCTTGGAGTAGCTGCTTGGACTGCCCACCTTCTCAAGATGGTGATCACTCTGGCTTTCCACAGCCAGATTTTGGAAGCAGTCTCAGTTATGTGCACTAATGCACATAATGCTTCAACCAAGGAGTGGGAGCCCTTCTGATACCAAAGTTCTCCATGCCAATACTTTTTATTTCCATATCCTGGCTAGAGTCACAATGCTGCAATGAACACAACATCAAATATAGATTGCTGTGACCACTGTAGAGAACAACGCAGAGGTACCTACAGAAATTAATAATAGGACTCCCATATGACCCAGCTATCCCTGTTCATTAGCTTTTCCGTTTGATATAATCTCACATGTTTATTTTAGCCTTTGTTACCTGTGCTTTGGTGTCAAATCCAACTTATCATTGTCAAATTTTTTTTTCCTAGGAGTTTGAGGTTTCAGGTCTTAGTGTTAAGTCATTGATTCATTTTAATCAGTAAAGTAAGAGAGATGTTGAAACAAGTGTAAAAAAGCTTTAGTTTTGTAAGTTTGTCTTTTAGAAAATCAGAACAGACTTGGAATTGAATTGATAGTTTCTATTTCCAGCTACTAGTTTTTGAAAGAATATGTATACATACACATAATTCATAGATACTATTGAGGGACTCACTGATACTAGATGATTTCCAGCATCACTGATCTGTATAATATATTTTTTTTAGTTGAGGTCTTTAACTTTATCTTAAATGAAATACAAAATAAGGTAGTTTTATTAATTCTTGGTAGAATTGACTTAAGATTTATTTACCAAATAAGAAATAGTAAACTGTTTTTTTTAACCCAGAAAGCAGATGTATTCTGATCCACTCCTAAAGTCTACATAAAACAATTCATCATTTTAGTTCAGTTTATAACACTTTTCCTGGAATGGTACTGTTGTACCTGAGAAAAAAAATTCTAATCAACTCAACTACAGAGATTATGTTTACTTGTTAACCTTTCAAAAGAGGCAAAAATGCTTTAGGAAAACCTAAAATAATTTGATTAACAATTGCCAGTGCTGAAAAAGTCATTAAAAACTGGTGAATAATAAATGTGGTTCTGTTATATTTCACCGATTAATGAAAAAACAGGATGGTGTTAAAGAACTGGAATCAGAACACTGGTAAAATCTTGTTTACCTTCTGACACCAATATTTTCTAGGATGAAAACAATGACATGTAGTTTAACAGAATTTGAAATTTATAAAATAAAGAATGGAGTTAAAAAAATTCAACTTGAGAGGAAAAAAAGGCAAAATATAGCTGGGGGTGTCCAACTGCAAATAAAACTTCAACTGTGAGGATGGCTGCTGTTTTCTTCCAGACAGTACTTTTTCCATAAAATGTTGGCTGTGACATAAGGAATCTCCTGTGCTTTCCATCAACTGAGGCCTGCTGAAGTACACAACACGCTTTCTTGTAAATTCAACCTCAGCTGAAGTGTCGAGCAAGGCGGGCAGATCTCTAGTCAGCACGAAGTTGTAAGAAGGAGTGGAGTATGTTCTTGTCCAGATTAGCAAGTTCTCCTGAGCAGACTTGCTTTAAACTATCTGGGACAACTACCAGAAGATTGCAAAGTGCATGCAGAGTATCAAAAAGACGTAATACGATTGGAATCTTGAAGTCTTTGGCACACTTTCTGTATTCAGCTACATCACAAATTGCTAACATGCCACCCAAACAACTGTAGGAATATTGTTGAAGATGCTCATAAATAAGTCGATGAACATGTTCACCAAGTTCCATTAAAACTGTGCCCACATTTTTCCCATCCATGGAATTCTTAATCTTCTCCACTTGTTTTCTTACATATGCACAGACTTTTACACAGGTATCAGTATACTATATCAAAACATTGTTTTCATCTTCTGGCTTAAAATCTGTTTTCTTTTATTCTGCAGCCAAGATATGCTTTCATTTGTCCAATCATACAATTTAATGTCTATCAATGCCAGTATCCAATTTCATCTCCATTTGTTCAATTATTTCTTTTTCTTTTCTGAAGACATTCAGATAACTTAGGAGAAGAGCTTATTAGTGGCATAAGATGATCATTAAACTGCTTGTCAAAAAGATGAAAAATAGTATTGGCCTGTTATACAACATCCAAAAAACAGAGTTTTGCATTCCTAGAATCTGAGGAAGGAATTCCAGCAAGTCCTGTTTCCAAAGCATAATCAATATGCTCAATACATAAAAATTCCACCAGAATGGGAAAAATTCTAAAGAAATTCCTTGGTAAATCAGAAGGATCAAAGAGCCTATCATATCTTTCAAAGGCTTGTTTGGTTTCTTGTAAAAGATTAACCACCACTCCTTGGGATAGGGAAGTTTCCCCATGAGTATCAATACTTGGCCCCAGTGGTAAGTTGGTATATCGTCTAATTCTTTCAAATCTTGAATACCTCCTGTGCCAATGAATCTCTCTTGATGGTTTTTTGAATCATAATAGCACTGTAGGATCGTAGCACTTCTACTTTTCAAATATGCAGTCTCCACCTCAATATAATATTCCAAATAGGAAATGAAAATGGATTTGATAAGCTTAGACAAGAAAGTCTGTTTATCAGTACCCAAGTTAAACTCCATCAACTTGTTGGAAGATTGGTGGTTCTTGTGTATAGATCATAGAGATTTTTGAGATACTGCTCTGCATCTGATTTCCTACATTCTTCTAACTAATCTTTCACAAAACCCTGTAGTTTTATTTCAAATACATTTTGAATAAGTTTAGCCAGTACTGTTTTTGGATTACTAAAAATATCTCCAACTTGCTTGTTCACTCCTTGGCAGAGTATTGCTGCATCTTCAAAAATATCATTGCTCATGTAGGTACCCTCCTGGCACTGCGTCATATAAACATCAACACGATGGGAATAACCCTTAAAATGAAGTAAAACTGCTGCTACTTCCCTCATTCGGGAGATTTCGCCTCTTCTTTGTGCACTGGCAAACTCCGGAATTAGTTGGCATTCTAAATCACGGTATTTACTTGCAATTTTTGATTTTACTTCTGAAAATTTATCAAAAGGTAACTCCTGGGCAACCTGGTGCAACTTCTGAATGATGCCTGCTGCCTCCTTTATCTTTCCAGAATTTGTAAAAACATCAGATTTTAATTCTCCATCTAGAAACTCATTAAAATATTTCATCCGTTTCTGAGCCTCCACTGCCCATTGTCTAGGCGTGCTTACCCCTCCAACTGGTCTCCAAGGTGACAGGCTTTGGTTGCTACATAGCTAATACACTCATCCAGTTCTTGGAAATGTTGGAAGGCAACCTGATTGCTTTTCTGGAGCTCTTGCACCTTCTTGGCAAATTCCTTGGCTTCCTTCTGACACTGCTGCTCTAACTTCTCTAATTTCCTTTGAATCCTTTCATCCATTATCTGAAATTCTTGAATATGATTTACAAATTCTTCTAATAATCTCTTAGGATCAAAAGCTTCAGGTCCGCCTCTAGAACCTGCACCTGGTGTTCTCCATACAAGACGTTCAATGTACTCATCTGCTGCAAAAGTCTCCTCCAACAGCTGGCTGAGAGACTCGCCCTGCACTGGATGCTGACTCCTCTTCACCTGCTGTGCCTCAGTGCACAGATACTGGCTTGGCTGGCCAGCTCCGAGCCACCAGGGGCTCCCCCAGTCCTCACAGAGCACAGGCCAAAGCCGCAGACGCATGTCAGCTGCCTCCCGGCACCGCCCGCACTCCCATTCTGTATAACATTTTTTGAGTTGGGTCCCATATAGCCCATTCTTCCAGGGTGAAATTTATATCTTATAAGATGTATCTTGTATCTTCAATGGGCATTGATTCCTAGAACATCATAGAAACATTTGTTTGCACACAGCGATTCCATCAGTTTCCCACTAAGAGGATTGAGACAAAAGATCTGAGGTACAGGGTAAACTAGGTGAGATCAAACCATTTAGGGCACCAGGCTATTCATTCCCAGTGCCCAGGATGATTCTTACTTTCAGAAACAGAAATTAACACATTGAATTCATAAAGTTTACAGTGAAGGGATATTGAATGATTTATGGAGTTATAAATCATGGAATATTTCAGAGACTGGTAGTTACTAAGTATAGACAGATTATTGTAAAATTTTCACATGAATTTTTTTATTTTTTTATTCAGAAATTTATTTGTTGAACAATCACACAATCTTCTAACCAATTAATATATATATATATTTTGAAGATTAGATTTACCACCAAGAGCCCACCCCCCCAATTACCCATCCTTATCCCTCCCCACCCGTTCCCAAAACATCTCTAAAAATGTATTAGGTTGTATAACATTACTCTTTATTCAGATTTAAAACATAAATCAGACCTCCTTTCTCAATGGCCAGGGTCTAGCTCTAGTCTCCAGAGATGAGTGAAGATATTTGACCCTTGGTTCTCTGGATTATGCTGATTTTACTCAGCATAATTTCTTCCATAGCCATCCATTTACCTTCAAAGGCAGCAATATCGTTGCTTCTAATTGCTGAGAAAAATTCCATGGTATATATATACTACAATTTTTGGATCCATTCACATGAATTTTTTAATTAAAATTTAATCCCCCAATTATTTAAAATAACTTTATGGGATCATCATATGGCAAAACTTAATGTTGACTTGTCAGTCTTTTGAACAATGATTATGTACATATTTTTCATAAAATATACCCTACGACTCTATAATCAGATCAATCTAGACATCCTTGAGCAAATCCCCAGAATTCTTATGAATTGAACAAATTGCCTACATCTTGTCAGTAGGAAGAGTCTCTCTTCTCATGATGTGACCAAAGTGGTCACAATAGGGTAAAGGACAGAGAGAGGAGAAAATGGTGGAGGTGGCTTCTGTTTTAGGCTACCAAACCCCATTCCCATGAACTGAGGATGCTACAGCTCCAGGAAGAGAGTGTACCCCTCTCGAACAGAATGGCAGCTCAGAGCTGGAACTCTGCTCTGGTAATATAGTGACAGATGGAGTTGCTTGGAAAGGAGGTCATTTTGGGATCAACCTCAGGTGAAATGACAGAACTCTCTAGCTTTGGCAAATTTTGCCCCAAGCATGAAGCCACCAAAGCAGTGTCCTTCTGAGAGGAGGAGGGAAGAATACTAAGTTACCAAAACACGGTATATGAAAAAGAAAACCTTTCATATAGAAAACTACAAAATCAGAGGTGAGGCCCCCAGTCTTACTCTAATTCAGGGTAACACAAGTGGAAGGAGAGGCAGCCACCGTGCCCATGTGGAATGAATGGAGGGTGTTAGGGCATCCCCCCCACACACCCTAAGGAGCCCACCAGGACCCAGATGGTCCCTCCAGCTGAGTACAAGTCTCAATCTGTCCCCAAGGCTATTTTTAAAATCAGAAAGAAGTAGAGATAGGGAAAGAAGAATTCTTCCACCTTCCCCCTGCTCCCTTGACATATAGGGGGTTGGAAGAGCAGCGGCCTTGGGACAGTTTACCTTGGGACAAAGTCCCAGGAAATCTTTAGATGAGTTTTGTCTCTGACCAGCAGAGGGAGCTCTGTGACTGCATTTGAACCTGGCAGCTGAAATCTTCACTTGCCAGGAGCTCAGCTCAATAATAAATTTAAGAAAGAAAAAAAAAAAATATATTTTTGACTTTGACTTTTCATCTGATTTTGTGTTGTTTAGACTGCACCTTAGTTGTAACTTTGTATGAGTTCTGGTGGAACTGAAAATATCCATGGACAAACATATTTACTCAGGCCTTTTCTTATTTTTTTTTTCCTTCTTACCAATCTCTTCCCTACTTTACTATAACTTTTCTTCCATTTTGGGCTCTTTCTCAGTTATAAGGATCTGTACACCCCAAACTCTTTGTGGTCTTAACTTCTGACCACCACCATCTGTGTTTGTGCTGTATAAGAAGCTAACATCAACAAGATCCCATAGGGGAACAACCAGAGAGGAGGCTTGGGACCCTATCCCCAGCACTAACCCATTCTGAACAGTCAGTGAAAAACAGCTCAACAAACAATTCAATTCATACACAAAGGCTCACACACAAAAAAGATTTACTTGCATTCCCATTCCATGAAGAAATTATTCAAAAATGAGGAATCAAATTAGAAAGGCTTGGCCTCAAAACCACAACTCCTCAACTATAGAGTCCATAGAGAGGAGTGTGATGAAAACCTAGGAAAAATTTTCAACTATTTCATTGCTGAAGTGATTAAACACCTGAAAGAAGATTTAAGGAAAGAAATAAGAGCAAACATAGAAGATGAAAGAATTTCTTTAACAAAGAAATGGATACAGTGAAAAGAGAAATTTTAGACTTGAATTCCACAGTCATCCAAATCAAAGGCTAAATAGAAGAATTTAATAACAGATTCATTTCTGTAGAAAATAGAACCTCAGCTCTTTAAGTAGAGAACTTCTGATAACGAGGACAGGCTGACTAGGCCTGAATGCATGGATGAAAGAAAAGAAAAAAAATTACAGTGCATGATCTGGGATGAAGTCAGAAGACTTATTCTGAGAGTAATAAAGATAGAGGAAAGCATCAAGTTCAAACAAATAAAATAAAGAATATTCTAAATGACATAATTAAAGATAATTTCTCTCATATCAGAAATGAGATGAGTGAAGCATATAGAACACCCAGGAAGCATATAGAACACCCCATAGACCATTCAAATGAGAATTTCACCAAAGCCACACCATATTCAAAATGAATAACAGAGAAAACAAAGATTACTAAAAGTTGCAGGAGAGAATTACAAAAGTCACATTCAGAGGCAAACCAATAAGGATCACTTCTGAATTTTCAAGTCAGACCCTGAAAGCAAGAAGAGCTTAGAGAAACATATTCCAATCCTTCAAAGAACATAACTTTCAGGCAAGATTACTATACACAGGAGAACTCAGCTTCAAATTTGAAGGGGAAGTAGTAATTTTCCATGATAAGAGAAAACTTGCAACATTCATGAATAGAAAATCAGTGCTATGGAAATACTCAAAGACAAACTCTAAATAGAGGAAAAATCAAATAATTCCCAGCACCCACAAATGTAGGAAATTCAATAAAAGTATACTGTAGTAAAAGATAATGAAGACAGCAAAAATATACAAAAAATTAATGATGGCATTGAAACACAATCACATATTCACATATCTCTGAATGTAAATGGTCTCAATACCACAGTCAAAACACACAGAGTGATCAAAAAATAAAATTTGACAATAGCTGCTTACAAGAGACACATCTCACAGCCAAAGATAGCCACAGATTCAAGGCAAAAAGTTGGAAAAAAATCTCCCAGACTTACAGCCCAAGAAATCCAGCTGGTATTGCAATACTTATACCTGACAAAGTAGATTTAAAACAAAAGAGGCAAAGAAGGCCACTACATCTTAGTAAATGAACTCTACATCAAAAAGACAAAACCACAGCAAACATCTGTTCCCCAAATACCAATGTTCCTAAACATGTGGAAAATTACTACATGATTAAGTCCACTCATAGATCCTAACACAATAATACTGGGAGATTTTAATATACCACTATCACCAATAGTCAGATCATAAAAGCAAAAAAAAAAATCAATAAAGATATCTCCAGCCTAAACAACTCTATGAATGAAATGGACTTAACAGACATCTATTGACTATATAACCCCAAATCAGCTGAGTTTACCTTCTGCTCAGCAGCACATGTATCATTTTCCAAAAGAGACCATGTTCTAGTCCACAAAGGAATCTTAGCAAATACAAAATGTTGATATAAACCCATGTATCCTATCAGATCACAATGCAATGAGCCTAGCACTTAACCGCAAGAAAAATAATAGAAACCACGTGAATAAATGGACATTGAATAATACCCTCTTAAATGAAGAATGGATCAAGAAGGATATGAAACCAGAAATCAAGAAATTTTTGGAAACCAGTGAGAATGAAGATACAACATATTGAAATCTATGGGAAAGAATGAAAGCATTCTTTTCTTAAAAAATGTATCCTTTTATTTATTTATTTTTTAAAGAAGGTGAGGTACAGTGAGAGATAGAGAGAATCAATTTTGTTTAGTTTTTCATGTGGCTTTCATTGCTCTGACACTTCATTGTGTACGTGGTGCTGGGGTTTGAATCTGTGTCCTTGCACATGCCAGGCAAGCTCACTTAAGAGGAAAATTTATAGCACTGAGTGCCTTCATCAAATATGCTTCACCTTAAATCCCTACAAGAAGAGCAACTTAATCCCAAATCTAGTAGAAGAGAGGAAATAATCAGGATAAGATACAAAAATTGTTATGCCCAAGTCGAGAGTCCCCAAAGACCACCAAGGAGCCGAATCTGAGGCAAATACATTAGGGTCTTTTAATTGCAAGCTCGAGCCTGGGCTCTCTCCAATGCAGTGGATTTAGGGAGAGGGAGGGATCCCCAAGCCCCAGTACAGTGATACTTTTATAGGGTTTCACGGCGAAGCGGGAAATTCAAACAAAGCAGAATACACAATTGGTTGATCTTCTAACATATATGATATGCTTCTATCAGCCATGGTACCCTTTGTCTGGGACTTCTACCATATATACTTTGGTATGTGAGGAATTGGCTCATCAGCTTGGCTATTTGCTAAGGGTCAGTTCATTTGGCTGTATGAAACATGGTTTATTGTTATTTGTTCTTAATAAAGGGGAATTTAGGGCTACTTCAAATACTATTCAAAAATTAGGCCTCTAAAGACTACACCACGGTTAAGTTGCTGTACACTTTCTTTCAGCAGCCGTTCCGACCAAGTCCCTGCTCTGCCCTGTCTCGCACTGTCCTGCTCTCTCTCACACTCCCTCCTTGCACCCGCTTGCTCGCTAAGGCTTGCTCAAGCCACTGCTCTGCTCTCACTCTCAAAATCAGAAAAAAAATTGAAGATGGTGATCCGAAGAGAAAAGGCTTCCCCAGCACTTCCAAGACTGAACGGGAAATCTCCAGCTTTTCTCCAGTATTTTGAGGTGCATTTGGGGCATTAGCGGCTTGAAACCCCAGTCCTAATTTGCTCAGTGGTTTTTGAGGAGCAGTGACTTAGGAGTGACCAGGGGATTTCTTTTCTTTCCCGTCCTGGCTGAGACGCAGCTGCAGGCAGCTGCGGCTGCTCTCCCTTGCTTACATTCCACCCGGGACTGGGGGAGGGAACCAACCACCTTTGAACACATGGCACAGAAAACCCACAGAGCTTTAAAGAAAGCATTTTTGCAAAGTCACTTCCCAGGCTTATTCTCAGTCTGGCAGTGAGATCAGTGTCTGGAAGCTGCCTGCATACAGGCACAGAGAAGCAGGTTACGCTGTGGAAGCAGGTGTGGGAGCTGCAAGGGCGTGGGGTTGAGCATCCATCTTATAACCCCCCTGGAGGATTTCACACTCCCTGCCTGACCTGAACCAGCCCTCCTTAAGTCAGCAAAGCAGGCTCTTAAAACTGCCTCTGGAGCCAGCCCCAGACCACAGGCTGAAATGGGAAGAGAAGGCTTGGGTCAGGCCCAGAAGGAGGTCCAGGAGCTGCGAGGGCTGGGGAGCAGAGCATCCATCTTTAAACCCTTGAAAGATTTCACACTCCCTGTCCAGGACCAGCCCTCCTTAGGTCAGCAAAGCAGGCTCTTAAAACTGCATCTGTAAGAAAAACAAAACAAAACAAAACAATCAATCAAACAAACAAACAAACAAACAAAAAACTGCATCTGGAGCTGGCCACAGACCACAGGCTGAATCGGGAGGAGAAGGTTTGGCTCTGGCCCTGGATACTTTTCACATAAGGGGTCTGGGTCAGTGGAGTAACGGGGATCATTGCTCAGCGTAACCACTTCCACCATAGACAGAGGACATTCCCTGTTAAAGCTCTGGCGGATCTACTGCCCCAGCTCTAAGATCACAAGAGTCAGTTTCGGCAACTACCAGCAGATGGAGCTTTGAAATCATAAGATCCTCTGAAAGCCCCAACTGAAAGATCCAGTCTTTCTTACCCAGACAGAAATCGAAGAACTCCTACCCAAAGAACCAGAGACACTCTTAATAGCTATACTTCCAAGTTTTTCCCATTAGATTTTTCTTTTTTTTCTTTTTTTGCTGTGGTTGCATGTTCTAGTTGTGTACCAATGTGATAACTGGAAAAGTTTACTGGTTCACCGATGTATAAAAACTCTAGCTGTCCTTGTTTCCCTGCCCTGTTAACTTCTAGGGGTGGTTAGCCCCCATTCTTCCATTTTTTTTCTTTTTTCTTTTATATTTATTATTTTAGGGAAAAATCAACAATAATGTTTCTTCCTGTTTTGATAGCTTGTTTTTAGGTTTCTTTCTCTTTTTCTTTTTCCCTATTTATTGTCTCTCTTATTCCCTCTTATCCATCCTGTCTAGTCTTGACCTCATTGTTGAGAAGAAGGATTCTGCTCAGTGCATATAGTATTTGAAATATTTTATGCCTGACAAGCATAATTCTCAGGGATAACTTCTTACCTTAAATGATCATCCAAATAGTAATAACACTTTTACCCTTCCTATATTAGGCCACAGCTATCCTAGCTTCCCTTTGGATCCCTATTTTCTTTTCTACTTCTTTCTTTTCTCCTTTATTTTAAATTTAGTAATTTTTAAATTTCCTTTTCTTTTCAAATTTTTTCCTCTTAGCAATTTATTTTTCTTTCTACAGCAATTTCTTTACCTCCTCCACTTTCTCACTGTGCATAATTGGCCTATATAATCTCCTCTCTTAATTTCACCAGCATTACCCCCCATTTCTGACTCCAAATTAGTTAACTCTCTTCAACCCCCCCATTATGAAGGCTGTGTAACTATTACTGCTGTAATTGTTAATCTGAATAACACTTATTTGTTCTTGAAGTCTGACATATGTAATAGTAAAATACTAGCGTTGCCAAAAATATTGTCTATCACTAACACTAGTTGCATAGGCTGAATTCAAAAGTCCATTATAGTCTATGCTAAATAACTAATTTACAACTGTTTATTGCAAGCTTTGGCTATATATATTGACAATTTGCTACTAGCACATGAGGTGTTGGAAATTTGTAAGGGTAACAAACAGTTCATAGTAAAGGGGGTAGTCTTTTGAAATCAACTCTGCTGACAAAATCCCATTTCAACTAAGGGTCTGGACAGATTTCCCAATCCAACAGTTTAGTCCTTAAGGTGACAGGAAAAAGAACCACTGAATGTTGTATTGCTTCCACAAAGGTTTCACCTGGCAAAAGAGAGAAGAATCTCTTCAGACATGAGGAATCAAACTTGAAGAGGTTCACAGCAATCCCCAGACTCCCCTAGTAAGGGGGCTATTCCCAGGGACCGGGATGAAAAATCTAGAACAATATATCAATGAGTTGATAACAAAAAGGAACAATGAGGGCCTGGAGCGGTGGCTCGGCGGTTTCAGCACTTGCCTGGAAGGTGTGAGGATCCGGGTTCGAACCCCAACACCATGTACACAACTGAGTGTTGGAGCAGCAGAGGCCATGTGAAAGACTAAATAGGGTTGTTTCTCTCTTTCTCTGTCTCTCTCACTGTCCTTCTCTCTCCTTAAAAAAAAGGAACAATAAATTAAAAGATGAGATGTTGAAGGGAGTAAATGAGAAAACTCAAGAGTTGAGAAACTCTATCATTTAAGAAATCAATTCCCTCAGAAAGGAAGTTACAGACCTAAATACTGCAGTCAATGACATGAGAGAGACAATGCAAGAATTTAATAATAGACTAACTTCAGTAGAAAATAGAACCTCTGCTATTGAAGAAAGAACATCTGACAATGATGACAGGTTGATCAAGCTAGAGCTCACCGACATCAAAAAAGAAAACTATTAAGAGATCATGACCAGAATTTTAAAAAATGTCTGGGATGAAATGAGAAGAAACAATGTGAGAGTAATTGGGATACAGGAAGAAACTGAGACATGCACCAATGGTATGAGGAATTTTCTCAAAGAAATTTTGAATGAAAATTTTTCTCACATAAAAATAGATTCAGATATGCTCATAATCAAAAGAGAAACTCACCAAGACACATCATATTCAAAATGTACAGCAGGGATACCAAGGAAACTATATTAAAAGCAGCAAGGGAGAAACGCCAAATCACATTCAGAGGCAAACCAATAAGAACTGTCTGTGACTTTTGATTCCAGACACTGGAAGAAGAAGGTCTTGGAATGATATCTTTCAATGTCTAAATAACCACAACACGCAGCCTAGAATTCTATACCCAGCAAAACTCAACTTCAAATTTGATGGAGAAATAAGAACTTTTCATGATAAAATAAAACTGGCAGACTTTGTCAACAGAAAACCTGCCCTACAAAGAATTCTCAAGGAAATACTCCAGACAAAAGAAAAAGTAATTGATACCCCAAACCCACAAACTGAAGAAATTCAGTGAAAGTATCACCCAGGAATAACTAACAAAGGCAACCACAGAACTAGCTAAATAAGACTCAATGACTACGAATCAATTACACACTTCTATTTTAACACTGAATGTAAATGGTCTAAATGCCCCACTCAAAAGACACGGACTTGCAGATTGGATCAAAAAACAAAATCCAACCTTATGCTGCTTACAAGAAACTCACCTAAAAGGCAAAGACATCCGCAGATTAAGGGTGAAAGGATGGAAAAAAATCTACCATGCATACGGCCCAAGAAAACAAGCTGGGGGTGCTGTACTTATATCTGACAAAGTAAATTTCAAACATAAATCAATCAGAAGAGATGAAGAAGGACACTACTTAGTACTAAAAGGAACCCTTCAACAGGAAGAAATAACCATAGTTAATATTTACTCTCCAAACAATAGTGCACCCAACTACATGAATGAATTATTTCATGACATCAAACCGCTTGTGGATCACAACATAATAATACTGGGAGACTTCAACACTCCGTTGTCACCATTGGACAGATCATCAAAACAAAAAATCAACAAAGAAATCATCTGTTGAGGACCGGACCCCAACATGAGGCCCAGCTGGCTTGTAAAAGATTTGGTGATAAACAACTCTGTCCCAGCCGGCTTGTATCTTCCTTAGTGACGTAATGCCTAACAGCATGACTAAGCTATTTGGCCACTCATTTTTTACAATTGGATAAACATGTTTGCACTGTACCCTTATTGGTTGTTGTAATGGATAAATAAAGAGAGAAGCATGGGAGAAGCATAGAAGCATAGATGATAGAAGAAGAAGAAACAGCAAAGAAGAAGTAGCAGCAGAGACAGCGGAGAGATCAGTGGTAGAAGATGCAGGTAGTAGCCCCGGCCCCAGAAATAGGGACTCTAGTACAGCAATAGAAATGGGGAATCTAAATGTGAATAGCCTTGACTCTAAAAAGAATGTTTTAAGGGCCTTGCCTCTAAAAGAGGGAAGGCGGGAAGCACTTGGAGGCCTTTAGCCGCGGTAAAGGGAGAAATAAAGTGCTTGGAGAACCCAAGACCAGTGAGTCTATTTTAATCTCAGTTCAGCGTTGAATGAGAGCAGTCCGGTTCCTGCCAGATGGGACTGGACAATCACCAGTCTAAATAACTCCATAAATCAAATGGACTTAATAGACATTTATAGAATTTTCCATCCCAAGTTAGCAGAATACACCTTCTTCTCTGCAGCACATGGATCCTTTTCCAAAATAGATCATATTTTGGTTCATAAAGATAATCTCAGCAAATATAAAAAAGTAGAAATTATCCCGTGTGTCCTTTCAGTTCACAATGCTATGACCCTAGTGATCAACAGGAATAATCATAACAGAAAGCACACATATTCATGGAGATTAAATAATACTCTATTAAATGAAGAATGGATCCAAGAAGACATGAAAAAAGTAATCCAAAAATTCTTGGAAGAGAATGAAAATAATGACACAACATATTGAAACCTCTGGGACAGCATGAAAGCTTTCCTAAGGGGCAAATTTATGGCACTGAGTGCCCATATTAAAAATGAAGAGAGATCCCAAATAAATAAGCTTATGCTTCATCTCAAAGCCCTTCAAAAGGAAGAACAATCTAACCCCAAAGCCAGTAGAAGACAGGAAATAATCAAGATCAGAGGTAAAATCAATGAAATTGAGAACAACAACAACAAAAAAAAAACAATAAAAAGAATTGATGAAACAAAGAGCTGGTACTTTGAAAAAATAAACAAGATAGATCCCTAGTGAATCTAACCAAAAGAAGGAGAGAAATGAGGCAAATCAATAAAATTGCCAATGAAAAGGGAGTGATCGCCACTGACATCATGGAAATCCAACAAATTATAAGATCATATTTTGAAAATCTATACTCCTCCAAACTTGATAATTTGGAAGAAATGGACAAATTTCTTGACATATACAATATCCCTAAATTGACTCAGGATGATATAGAATTCCTAAATAGACTAATCACAGGCACTGAAATCCATATTGCAATTAAAAGTCTACCAAAGAAGAAAAGCCCAGGTCCTGATGGCTTCCCCGCTGACTTTTACCACACTTTTGAGGGGGAACTAACACCTCTCCTTAAGTTATTTCAAAAAATTGAAAAGGAAGGAATTCTCCCATCCAAATTTTATGAAGCAACCATAACTCTTGATACCAAAACCTGACAAGGATACATCAGAAAAGGAAGACTACAGACCAATATCCCTGATGAACTTGGATGCAAAAATCCTTAATAAAATACTAGCAAACCATATTAAAAAACTTATCAAGAAGATAATCCATCATGATCAAGTGGGCTTCATCCCAGGAATACAGGGCTGGTTCAACATATGCAAAACAATTAGCAAAATTAACCACTTAAACAGAATCAAGGACAAAAACCATATGATCATCTCAATTGATGCAGAAAAGGCCTTTGATAAAATCCTTTTATGTCCAAAACTCCAGAGAAGATAGGGTTCAAAGGACCATTTCTGAACTATGTAAAGGCTATATATGCTAAATCCTCAGCTACTCTAATAGTAAACGGAGAAAAACTGAAAGAATTTCCACAAAAATCAGGACCAAGACAAGGCTGTCCTCTCTCACAACTTTTATTCAATATTGTTCTTGAGACCCTAGCTGGGAGCAATTAGGCAAGGGACAGAAATTGAAGGGATAAAAATAGGAAGAAAGGAAGTCAAACTCTCTCTTTTTGCTGATGTCATGATCCTGTATCTGGAAGATCCAAAAAATTCCATCAGTAAATAGCTTGAACTCATAAACAGATTTAGCAAAGTGGCAGGATACAAGATCAAAACACATTAATCAATAGCTTTCCTATACACTAATAATAATAGGATTGATAAAGAAATTAGGAAATCAGTCCCATTCAAAATATCTTTGAAAATAATAAAATACTTGGGAATTAACCTTACAAAGGAAATCAAAGATCTCTTCAATGAAAATTATCAGTCATTGAAGAATGAAATCCAAGATGACCTAAAAAGATGGAAAGATGTCCCATGCTCTTTGTTAGGCAGAATTAATATAATAAAAATGGCCATTCTTTGGAAAGCTTTATGTAGATTTAATGCTATCCCTATGAAGATACCTATGTCGTTCTTTACAGTCACAGAAAAAGCAATTCTCAAATTCATCTGGAACAATAAGAAACCTGGAATTGCCAAACACTACTAAACAAGAAAGATGAAACAGGAGGTTTTGCCATACCAGATTTAAAACTATACTATAGAGCTGTACTAACAAAGACAGCATGGTCCTGGTATCAAGGTAGGAAAGAAGACCAATGGAATACAATAGAAGCTCTGAAACAAATCCTCAAACCTTTAAACATCTGAATTTTGACAAAGGGGGACAAAATATTACGTGGAGGAGAGAAAGCCTCTTCAACAAATGGTGCTGGACAAACTGGACAGCCATTGGCAGAAAGTTGAAATTAGATCCATATCTTTCTCCTTGCATGAGAATCAAATCAAAATAGATCAAAGAGCTAGGAATTAAACTAGCTACCTTGCAACTGATGGAAGACAAATTAGGTCCAACACTTCAGCATTTGGGAGTAGGCAAAGACTTTCTCAACATGTCTCCTAAAGTGAAGAAAGTAAAGTCAAAAATCAGTGAATGGGATGTCATAAAGCTAACAAGCTTTTGTTCTGCCAAGGAAACATTCAAAAGAGTCAAGAGGCTTGGTATGGAAATGGAGAGAATCATGGGCTGTGATTCCTCTGACAGGGGCCTCATATCCAGAATCTACAAAATCCTCAAAAACCTCAGGTACAAAAACACAAACAATCCAATCAATAAATGTACCAAAGAGCTAAATAGAAACTTCTCAACAGAGGACATTGACCAAGCCAATGAATACATGAGAAAGTGCTTCAAATCACTAGTGATCAGAGAAATGCAAATGAAAACTACATTAAAATATCACCTTAAACCAGTCAGAATGGCAAAAACGAAGAAAATAAACAATAATAGATGTTGGAGGCGCTGTGGAAAGACAGGCACAGTAACACGGTTGGACTGGTACAGCCTCTCTGGAAAGAAGTGTGGAGACTCCTCAAAAAACTAGGGATGAGCCCACCATATGATCCTGCTATTCCACTCCTGGGTATTTTTCCAGAGGATTTAGAATCAGCACGTTATAGTGACACAGCAATATCTCTGTTCACACCAGCTGAATTTACTATTGCTAGACTAAGGAAACAACCCTGATGTCCCTCACATTCATCACTGGATGAATGAATCGAAAAACTATGGTACATATATACCATGGAATTTTACACAGCAATTAGAAACAATGATATTGCAGTCTTTGAAGGTAAATGGATGGCTATGGAAGAAATTATGCTGAGTAAAATCGGCTTAACCCAGAGAACTAAGGGTCAAATGTCTCCACTCATTTGTGGATGTTGGAACTAGACCCTGGCCATTCAGAAAGGTGGTTTATTATCATGTGTTAAATCCAGATAAGATGTAATGTTATACAGCCTAATATTTTTTTAGAGATATTGTGGGTAAAGGAAGGGAGGGATAATGGAGGGTAATTGGGGGGCAATCCTGGGGGAAATCTAATATCCAGAATCTATGCACATTTTATGTTATTTTGTTAAAAACTTGTATGGTTGTTAAAAAATAAAATTTAAAAAAAATGCAAGTTTTCAAATAGTTCCCAAATATTCCTCTAATTTGAGAACTCTCTGGTGTAATAACTTCTTTTTCATTTCTAAACCATCCATTGACATAAGTAAAAATAAGACAAAGAAGCCACAAGTACAAAATTCTGTTGAGAATACCTCAGTCAGCCTTCTCTCACAGATACAGTATGCTCACTTTCCCTGTAATGTAATGAATGTGAAATCTACAGCCATGGTTCTCAGCTTTAAACATAAGAGGTTTGAGGAAAGAACCTTTGTATATCCCCAGGTCCAAGAAAGAGTTCTCAAAAGCCTTCTACACTTTCAGAACCTTACTATATTCCTTGTCTTTAATGTCCTGAGTCTTATTCCAATTTTCTCTATTATAATTCATGGAACCTTTTTTTTTTAGAAAGAGTCATGGAAATTATGTAATTACAGAGATACACATGAGTTAAATATTCTCTCATCTCTGCATTAACCTGTTTCTGCTTAGTGTAAAGATAAACGGTAAATAAAACTCATGCTAGTAATTTGAAATTGTATTTATTTTCTCACATCAATGTTGACTACAAATAGAAAAGAACCATATTCATAAGAGAAACAAATTGAATGAAACAAATTCACAGTTTTTGATGACTATTTTTTCCTTTCTTTGAAATATTGTTCTAATTTTAAGTTTGTACTGAGAATCAAATATGTAATAGGGTACTGACATAAAGAAAAAGACAAAGAAAAAGTTGAGGTTCCTGAAGGCTTTCCCACATATATAACATTCATGTTATTTCTCTCCAGTGTGAGAAAGGTTGTGTTTTCTGATGTTAGGTTATTAACAGAGGCCTTTCCATAAGGCTATATTCCAATGGCCACTCAAAAGGGAGGGATAGTGAGAGAGAGAGAGAGAGAGAGAGAGAATCAATTTTTATTTAGTTTTTCATGTAGCTTTTGTTCCTCTGTCAATTAGTTGTGTATGTGGTGCTGGGGTTTGAACCCATGTCCTCGCACATCCTGGGCAAGTGCTATAACTGCTGATCCACCTTTCCAGCCCCCAATGGCCACTTTTTTTTAAAGAGAGAAGGACAGTGAGAGAGAAAGAGAGTCAGAGAGGATCAATTTTTATTGAGTTTTTCACATGGCTTTCATTGCTTTGACAGTTACTTATATACTGGGGTTTGAACCCATGTACTCGTGCATACCAGCCTAGTGCCATAACTGCCAAGCTACCACTCCAGCCCCCAATGGCCACTTTTAAAGGTGATTCATCCCTTTTTTTTAAGAGTAGAATGATGGTTTAGGACTACCCTACACAGGTAGCATGCATATTAATTTAATGCAGTGTTTCCTCATGCTCTCTCTGGCTGGAGAATCCACTGAAGGCTTTTCCATGTAGATGGCATTTGTAAGGTTTTTATCTGGAATGTGTTTTCTCATGGCGTCTAAGGCCAGGTGATAGACGGAAGACTTTCCCACACACGTGGCATTCGTATGGTTTCTCACCGGTGTGGATTCTCTGATGTGGTTTTAGGTAAAATGATTGACTGAAGGCTTTCCCACACACATGGCATTCATATGGTTTCTTATTAGTGTGGATTCTCACATGCTTTCTAAGGTAACATGATTGACTGAAGTATTTCTCACACATGTGGCATTGGTATGGTTTCTCTTCAGTGTGAGTTTTTTGATGAATTCCTAGGTGACCTGATTGACTGAAGGCTTTCCCACACACATGGCATTCATATGGCTTCTCACCAGTGTGGATTCTCTCATGCTTTTTAAGGTAACGTAATTGACTGAAGGCTTTCCCACACACATGGCATTCATTTGGTTTCTCTCCAGTATGGATTCTCTCATGTACTTGAAGGTTATATAATCTACTGAAGGCTTTCCCACACATATGGCATCCATATGGCTTCTCACCAGTGTGAATCCTCTCATGCAGTTTAAGGTTGTAGGATTTCCTGAAGATTTTCCCACACACGTGGCATTCATTCTGTTTCTTACCTATGTAGGTCCTTTCATGTTGTCTAATCTCACAACTGAAGCCTTTTCCACAAAAATTATGTTCACACTTATTTTCCCCTGTTTTAGTTTCATTGAGTCTCCTGAGGTCAGAGGTTTCATTAAAGTATTTGCTACATAGGTGACGTTCATGTTGTATCTCTCCAAGGTCACTCTTTTTGCATTTTCTAAGTTTTAAACAAGTCATATGTCCTTTCAAACATACATGACATTTACACGATAAACCGCTATCATTGTTCTTGTTTCTTTTAAGGTACAAATTGTCACCAGCTGATTGTCCACAATGGTTTTTAGCCCATAGCTTCTGTGCGGGGTTAGCAAACAAATGTTGATTTGATGCAGCATTGTAACTTAGATCTTCCTCCAGATTATCCCATTCAAGAGAATCTCCCTGGATGTGAGATTTCTGCTTTGTGAAGAAGATTAACATTTCGTAATGCTGCCTTTATACAATCTCATACATTAATTTCTGTAAACATGAATCTTAGAGAAATACACTGAAATATAAAAACAAAAATATCTCCACTTTTAATTCCATACAACGAATACACTATTCCCAGGTGGGCCAAATATTTTCCATTTGCTAGTATCCTACGTGAAAAGGCTCAGATAAATTTCATTACTTTCCATGTTTCAAAGACTTGTACATGATAAATGTTCGTGCATTTCTCACAGAATTAAAATAATACAGAGCCTTTGCATCAGATATTGCTTAATGACAACTTAATTAGTCTTGAAATTTTACTCAAGTACTAATTTATTCCACTGACAGTTCTTTCATTTGTATGAGTGTCCCTATCCATAACACTTACCATTGACATGATTATGGGTGTATCTTTCCTGCTACCAAATGGTCTGCACATCCTTTCAAATATTTGAGATGCCCTTTCCCTGCCTTTAAAAGCTGCAAACAGGTATTGTTAGCTTGAGATTGGGAGAAAGACAAGGTTGAAAAACAACAATCTCATTAGAATACTTTTTCATAATTAACACTTTCATGTAGTAGATGCATTAAATTATGAAAAATCATATGTACTAGAAACACAGAACACTGATAATTATAAAAGATTTTCAGGAGAGGATTATTTAACAAAAGGAAAATGGGTAGGCACAGTAGTGAACACCTGTAATCTTAGTAACTCAGAATCTGAGACAGGAGGTTTGCAAATTCAACACAAGCCTCAGCAACTTAGTGAAGCATAAGCAATTTAGTGAGACCCTGCCTCAAAATAAAAAGTAAAAAGGGCTGGGAACATAGCTCACTGGTTGATTGCCTCTGGATTCTATCTCTAGCTCAAAAAAAAGCAAAATTCAGATAAAATGCTGGACTGTTAAAAACAGGGAAAATTTTCAAAGGAGAAAATCAGAATAAGTGACTGAACGGAAATTTACCTCCAAATAATACATTAACACCTTTCCCCTTAAGGAAAAAATGAACACAAAAGATAAATTTTGTTTGGAATGTAAAAGTAATTATTTCAGCACATAGGAAATTTTGTCCCATTAAACCTGCTATAATTTAGAAAATACCATTCATTTCACAGCAACATCAATTAATATTTCCAAGCTTATACTGACTGGACAGGCACCTATCTCTGTGGAATCACAAGTCTGTCTTTTACCTGGACTCTGGCTTTGTGTTAATCCTGTTCCTTCTACCATGCACAGAATTTCTTTTTTCTCCAGATGCAAAAAACATCTGATTTACAGAACTGATACCCTCCCTATTCAGGGCAAAGAAAAAATTGGATTTTAAGATTTCTGACAATAAATGTGCACTATGATCAAGTCCACGAAGATTATTTAAAAATAAAGAGAATCTAGTAAGTGAGTCTATAAAATGTTTAATACAGAAAATATTGAAGTTTCTTATCTACACTGGGATAAAAGATAGAATGTGTTCCCATAGTAGGGAGGACTTAAGGAGACTGATATTCATGAGCAGATTCAAAAAATGGTTAAGAAATATTCTTTTTCAAAGAGTAGAAAGTTCATATTTCCACTAATTATTTTCAAATAGAATCCAACATAAGCACCATAAAAATACTCAGAACTCTCATTTTCAATCTTTTCTTAAGCATAGTGTTTGGATAAAAGCAATTCTTTATAAAATATTTGATTCTTTATATAAAATATTTGGTGTATGCAGCACAATTCACAAGAGCTAAATTATGGAATCAATCCAGATGCCCATCATTGGATGAATGGTTCTAGAAACTGTGATACACACACACACACACACACACACACACACGCACACACATACACACATACATACACACACACACAATGGAGTTCTACTTAGCATTTAAAAAAAATGAGACCATGGCTTTTTCTGGTAAATGGATGGAAATGGGAGATGGAAAGGGGGAGAGGATGAAGGGGCAGAGGGTAGGGAGGACAAAGGGGAAATATAAGATGCATCCATGTATGAAAGTATAACAACAAACCCCTTCAATATGTAAAACTATAATGAATCAATAAAAATTTTGGTGTATGTATGAACTCCAAATCATTCATTCAGTTCACTTTTTCCCTGAGCTTTATGGATTTGGTGTCAATAAACACATCAAAAAATACATACATAAAATTATTGTGCAGATCACATTCTATTGTCAAGTAAAATGAGTTGTAATTAAGCATAAAATAAAAATTATTTTTATGTAATTTCAGTCTGTTAGTGAATCAGAGCGGAGCTTGGAATTGAATTGAATGATTCTATTCCAGCTGCTTGATGACTGAAGGAATATGTAAACATACATCATTCATATGGAATCTTTTTTAAAAAAAGAGAATATGAATTTTATTTAGTTTTTATATGGACTTCATTGCTCTGCCACTTTATTGTGTACATGGTGCTGGGGTTTGAACCCATGTCCTCTCGCATGCCAGGGAAGCAGTGTAACCACTGAACCACCACTCTAGCCCCTCATATGTAATCCTGGTGGACTTACCAACCGATACCAGATGACTGATGATTTCCAGCATCACTGATTTGTAGAGCATTTTCTGATTTGGGTCCAGTAAGACCCATTCTTCCTGGGTAAACCTTATCATTATATCTTCAATGGTTATTGATTCCTAGAATATCAGAGAAATGCTAGTATGCACACAGTGATTCCACCAATTTCCCGGTGGGAGAGTGAGACAACAGGGAGGAGACAGAGGGTAAACTAGATGTATAGGGACACCAAACTGTTCAGGGCACCACTCTATTCATTTGCATTGCCCTGGATGCCTTTTACTTTCAGAAACACAAACTCTTTGGCACATTGAATTAATAAAGTTTATCGTAAAGGAATATTGAGTGTCTTACAGACTCATAAAGCATGGGAAAATCTCAGAGCCTGGGAATTATAAACTTTTGACATGTTATAAAATTTTCACTTGGAATTTTTAACTAAAACTTAATTCCCCTTTCATTTAGAGGCTCATCACAAGGCAAAACTTTATGTTGATTTGCCAGTCTTCTGAATGATGATTATAAAATTTTCACAAAGGTGTATGTCACTAATCTGTAACCAGAACAATGCAGAGAGCTTGAATAAATACACAGAATTCCTGATATGTGAACAAATCGCATGTATCTTTGTGTCAGTAGGAACAGTCTCACTTCTCATGGTGTGACTGAAGAGGTCAGAATAAGGTGTAGGACAGACATTTCAGCAGTACAAGGCAAACTGTGAAATTTGTATTCTGAAGCAGAGTTTTAGCCTGACTATTCCTATGCTACATATCTCCTTCTCAATGCTCCCTGAAAGTCCAAACACTACTTTTTTCATTTTCTTTGGTTGTTTTATGTGCATGACGTTAAACTATGCAACGACATAATTACAAAAGCATGGACTAAAACTTCTAATTCAGTCCTGAGTATTTCACCTTCCTTTCCCTTTCTCCCACCGCCTATTCTCTTTCCTCTTTTCTACTGTTATTTATTCGGTTTTTTTGTTTGTTTTTTAAAGATAGAGGGAGAGAGAGAGAGAAAGAAACAATCAATTTCATTTATTTTTTTTCAATCTTTTTTCCCCAGCACTTAGTTGTGTATGTGGTGCTGGGGTTTGAACTTAGGTACTTGCACATGCCAGGAAAGTACTCTACTGTAGAGGCAACTCTCTAGACTCATGTTATTTATTAATAGTTTTTTAAATTAGTGTCTTGTTGATGAGATTCACTATGGTATGTTCATGGAAGGATTTAGGAAATCTAGGTCTGATTCATTCTACAACCTTTCCCTATCTCTTCTCTCCTTTCTCTGATTCCTTCCTCTTTGTTTTTACCTCTGATATTTTCCTTATTTTGGGTTAGCTTCTGAATATTAGAGAGAAACTTTGACCTTTGGCTTATTGAGACTGGCTTATTTCACCTTTTTCTTTTCTTTTCTTAAGAGAGGGATAGTGACAGAGAGAGAGAGAGAGAGAGAGGGAAAGAGAACCAATTTTATTTTGTTTTTCATTTGGTTTTCATCGCTCTGACAGCAGCGTGCATGGTGCTGGGGTTCAAATCTGTGTCCTTGTTTGCCAGGCAAGCACGGAAACTGCTAAGCTACCACTCCAGCCCTATTTCACTTATTTCATTTTTTCAGAATTCTATTCAGACCTTCAGTTTTGCTCTATTTACTATATTATTTACTATTATACTCTTAATGACACAGCCTCATTAAGGTAATACGACTTACTATGTTCAATTCAGTTATGAAATATGAAGGAATGATTGATTATAGAGTTATACTCAGATTGAGGACAAGAATGGTTGAGTGCTTTTTAGGTATCTTTTTGGAACTTCTCAAAAATTTGAAATTTATTCCATCAAACTGCATAAAATTGGAAAAAGGAAATGATTTCTCATGCCTTCTCCAGCCTACCCCTGTTATGTTCCTAATTCTAACTCCAATGCTTGTGGCCCTGAGTTAACTGAAGTCACTAGCTGGAACGTCTGCCTCCCTGTTGGGTCCTAATGTTTTACTCCTCACACATTTCTCTGACCTGTATTCACCACAATCCAAACACCACTGCAGTAAATAGTGGCATTAACTGGTCAATTATTTCAAGTGAAGTCATGTGCAGAATATTAGATAAAATATCTCCCATGCTTGTAGAAATACGCAATCAAATATGGTACCCTGACGGGGGCGGTGGGGGGGCGAGAGCAGTGGCTCGGTGATTCTGGCGCTTGCCTGGCATGTGTGAGTGCAGAGTTTCAAACCCCAGCACCACATAAACAACAACGTGTTGGAGCAATAAAAGTCACATGAAAAACTAAATAAAAATTGATTCTTTCTTTTTCTCTGTCTCTCTCACTGTCCTTCTTTCTTAAAAAAATGCATGATGGTATATTAGTGTCATAATAGTAGATTAGCTGACTGCCAATGAGCTCCTGTCTCATGTTGATCACTGCAGAGTTCTACAGTGCAGGACTAATTTCTGCTTGCACTGGAGACTTGGTATCTCTGTCAATAGGACTGCAGTTTCCATAGAAAAAAACATTCTCTGCTCACCAGTGGAGGCATGGCCATTAATTTTGTCCTTTTGTGTTATCTTCTATTTATTCACTTACAGACAGTCCAAACAATTTTCAGGAGAAACTGTAGATAAAGAAAGAAACCATGACACTCAACTCCTGTGCAAAATTTCCTGACACATCTCTTGTAAAATCCTAGATATTCATTAGTGTGAAACACTTCAAGCAAAAGAAAATTCAGTTCACTCTAAAAGATTCAGGCATAGTGCTCTCTTTTATATCCCAGGATCAAAATTTGAAGGAATATGGGCATGATTATCAGTAAAAACGATGGAAATACACCTCCTAAATATGCATACATACATGAAAAGTCTTGAATTTCTGTGTCAATTGTCCTGGAGCCCCAAGTTATAAAATTTCTTTTAGATTCCCAAGTATAGGTATTCCTTTCTTACTGCACATGTACAAAAAAAAGTAGCTGAAATTTTGGGGTCATAATGATACTCTCATGCATGTTCACATTGATTTAGTCAAGGGTGTTCAGAAATGATGCTCATATATGATGAGTGGATCAGAAAAAAACTTATTTGCTCAATCTGCTATTTTACTAATGTGCTAACTTAAATTTTTGAAATCCTGTCATATATTTATCTTCACTAGCTGAGATAGCTCTGGTTTCAATGATTGAAACATACACATGAGACAGGAAGGCTTTATAACTTGTAATATCTCCCTTAAATTATCATGAATTTTGTGAACAAAACATACCTTTAAAAATTAGAATTTATTCACATTTCTACTTGCAGTTTGAAAAAAGAGAAAAAGCCAAGTTCATTAAAGCACATCTACAATCCCAGCAACTCAGGAGGCTGAAGCAGGAAGATTGTAAGTTTGATATGCTCTGGACAACTATGTGACACCCAGATGTAAAAGAAAAAGTAGAGTCCTGGTAATGTAGCTCTGTGGTAAAGCATCCCTGAGTTCAAGTTGTCAAATGTGAGTGTGCTTACAGATTTTCACATTTTTGGTTATTGTCATACCTCTATTGAGTATAGTGCATTTCACAATGTACAAAACATACACAGATTGACAAGATCTTCATAATATGATGAATTTTTCCCACTATAAAATGGTACAGCTATGATTTTAAATATTTTCTACATCCTTTGCTCAAAATCTTTTAAGAGACACAAACAACCTTGAGGTCTACCTGAAATAGAGCCTTTAATATTAGAAATCAGACACCTTACCCTGTCATTACATGGTTTTCTCCTTTCTCATTTTTTAATTATTACTTTCCATACCAAGTTTCTACCATTCATTATCCTCCAGTGCACGGACTGCTTCTCAAACACCATCTTATTTTTCTTATCATTGCTCAGGTTATTACACACTTATTTATTTCAACACACACTCATCAAAACTAATATTCATTTTCTTGTTCAGACCATTCTCACATCTTGTCATCAAATACCTTCACAGAGGACTTCTTGTGTTTCTTCCTCAACTGCATCTGGGAACACTTGACTATGGTGTCCATTCCTGTCTAAACAGATTTACTATTCCAAAAGGTTTTCAAAGTATGTAGAAACAGGTATGTTTTTCTAAAGTCATTATTTAATGATCCATAATCATTTTTCTGTTCCAAGCCTGTTGAAATTCCCCTTCTGAGATCATCCTCACTTTCAAAAGATCAGAATGTCTGCTACTAAAAATATTGTGTTAGTTTGCAAACTATGCATGGGCTGTAGGGATTCCATAACAAACAAATGTTTAGTGATTCTCAGTTAGTCATTTTTTTTTAAAGAGAGAGGGATGGTGAAAGAAAAAGAAAGAGTGAATCAATTCTATTTAGCTTTTCATGTGGCTTTTGTCGCTCTGACACTTCGTTGTGTACATGATGATGGGTTTTGAATCCGAGTCCTCGCACATGCCAGGCAAGCACTGAAATCGCAGAGCCACCACTCCAGCCCCTCAATTAGTCATTTATTCAGACGAAATTATGTCACCATAGCAGCGGTGATTTACGCACAGAAGTCTTCGTAACTTGTTCTTTCCCCATCGATCCCTTAAGAAGTCACAAAGGAGAAGGCGTCATGTGTCCTCCCTATCGACTTAACAGCGTAGGACGTGCCTCAACACTAAGTGGCAGGCTTGGGATTTTCCAGTCCTCCAAGGCTGTGAGAACATGGATTTTGTTCTTGGGTGAAATGCTAGCAACCTTAGTTCCCCACTCAACACTATGTTCTACAAAGTTGTGTTGATAAAAATAACTGATCTCCACGTGCTCTCAACTTCTTCCTTTCCTTTCAGTTCAGATCTATGGCCTAGAAATGTGAAGATATTAAGTAGGTTTTTAGTTCATTGCTGTGACCAAAGACCTGACCAAAGATTGTAGAAAAGGAGAAGTTTATTAAGCTCATGGTTTCAGACGGCTCAGTCCATAGATAGCTTACTCCACAGCCCTGGACTCAAAGTTGGGCAGAAGAGTATGACAGAACAAAGCAGCTCAGGTCATAATAGGAAGAAAAGAAAGAGGATTGCACTCATCAGGGACAAAATATAAACTCCAAGATACCTTAACTGGCCTACCTCCTCCAGCCACACCCTAACTGCCCACTGTTACTGGCCAGTTAATCCCTAGCAGGAGATTAATTTAGGATTCAGTCAAGGCTCTCATAATCCAATCAATTCACCTCTGAATTTTCTTGCAGAGTATCACACACCTAAGCCTTATGGGGACACCTAGTTTGTAAACCATGATGGTAGGGTCTTTTAATACTCAACAGCTGGGATGGGTTGGGCACTCATCCCAAAGCTAGGAATATGCATAGCACATAACCCAAGTGGTTTATCTTACTTGCCTTTTCAATCCTAGCAAAGCAGATATAAAAGCAGAGACTAAATATATACTTTAAATAAATAGCTTTAAATATACAGTAAGTGGAAATCAAAATAAACCTGTCAATAATAAAAATCCAATATAAGTCAATTTATTTCATTTTTAATTAATAGCAATTTAAATTTATCACCTCTAATTACTAGCGGTCATTAGTAGATCTGATGTAAAATAATGGAAGAGGAAACCAAAATAATAAAAGGATTCAAGATAAAATGAAAACAGTACACAATAGTCAAAACAGGGAGAATGGAGAAGCAACAGCTGCTGATTAAAAGCACAAATATCTAGAGAAACAGGATTTACCTCATTGTAAACAGTGAGGCTCCCATGCAGTTATTGTCTAGAGAACTTACCAGGAAATAAATGTTGGAGGAGATGGAGAGGCTGCGGGCAAGGTTCCACAGGTGGGCAGCTTGTTCTTTTCCCACACTCTGATCTCTTCAGGCCCTCCTCTTGGGAAAGACAACTGCTGCTTGACATCCCCTTTTATACAGATCAGTTGGTAGAGCTAATCAAGGCCAAATTCCAGAGACACACCCTGATTTCACTGAACCTAATCAGGACTTCCAGCTGGGAACACACCCTCTTCAATTGATTGGATCTTCCAGACAACTCCAAAACTGTATGCCACTCTCAAAGTTGGAGATCCTTGAGATAAGGCCACTAATGAAGGGGAATAGAGAAGACTACTCAGATCTTCACTCAGTTAAAAATAGTCCTGTGTGCATCCTCTGGACTGTAAGCATCTATTTATGGGACTTGGGTTAGGACTCTGGCACACCAGGGTCCCAAGAGAGACAATAAAAAGAAAAGGTGAGGATGTGGCTCAGTAGTTAAACACCCTGGGGTGTTTTAAATTTTTATTTTTTATATTTTTATTCAGAAATTTATTTGTTGAACAATTACACAATCTTTTAACGAAATAATCTATATATATATATATATATAGATTCTGAAGATCAGATTTACCCCCAAGAATGCCCACTGATTACCTACCCTTATCCCTCCCCTCCCCTTTCCAGAACATCTCTAAAAATGTATTAGGTTGTATAATATTACACTTTATCTGGATTTAAAACATGATAATAGATCTCCTTTCTCAATGGCCAGGGTCTAGTTCCAGCCTCCACAGATTGAGTATTTTTTATTTGTTTGACAAAGTCTTACTTATTGGAGGGAATTATTGTTACATATTCATGCATACATGGATATGGACACAGTAAGTTAAGGGTGATCCTAATCCAGGATCACTCCTTTCATCCATTCCCTGATATCATGTCTCCTCTGTAATATCCCCACACTACACATAGAAATAAATATATACATGTATATTATATTTTGTAATTTTTAAGTTTCTTCTCCTGTTTGTGTATAGTTTGGCTTCTCATGGGAGTCAAAATATTCCAAGCTATACCAATAACTCCCCTTTTCCCTCCCTCCCGTTCCTTCCTTCCTCCTTTCTCCCTTGACCTTTGTAGTTACGGTTCACCCAGATCATGTGAAATATCAATTTTGGTGGGTTTATTAATTAAACTTAGCTTACCTTCATCCTATCTTAGGTTCTACTCTAACTTTCACATATCAGAGAAAACATTTGGTTCTTAAGTCTCTATTATTAAGATATTTTACTCTGTATGATTTTTTCCCATTTTCATCCATTTAGCTGTAAATGCCATGATATCGTTCACTCTAATAGCAGACTAGAACTCCATTGTGTGTATATATATGTATACACACACACACACTACAGTTTTTGAATCCATTTATCCAGTGAATGGTATCTGGGTTGGTTCCGTAGTTTAGTTAATGTAAATTGAGCTGCTATAAACTTTGATGTAGCTGTGTCTCTTTAGTAAGCTGATTCTAACTCTTCTGGGAAAATGCCCAGGATTGGGATAGCAAGCTTGTAAGGTGGTTGCATCCCTAATTTTTTGAGGAGACTCCATACTACTTTCCAGATTGGCTGTACTAGTTTGCAGTTTGACTAACAGTGTGTTAGTGTTCGTTTCTTTCCACAACCCCTCATATTCTTAATTTTTGTCACTATGACTGGAGTGAGCTGGAATCTTAGTGAAGTTTTGATTTGCATTTCTCTGATTGCTAGTGATGTAGAACATTTTTTCACATATTTATTGGCTGTATGAACTTCCTCTTTTGAGAAGTTTCTGTTTAGTTCCCTAGCCCATTTATTGATTGTATTATTTGTTGTTGGTGTTAAGTTCTTTGAGTTCTTTGTATATTCTGGATATTAGCCCCCTGCTGGAGGTATAGCAGGCCATGATTTTCTCCCATTCCGTAGGTTCTCTTTTGACAATCTTGACTAATTCTTAGCTGTGTAGAAGCTTTTCAGTTTGACGGTATCTTACTCATTAATTCTTTTTGTTTTTTCAGGGCCTAGGACTGAACGCAGGGCCTTGTGTGTGCTAGGCAAGCGCTCTGCCACTGAGCTAAATCCCCAACGCCCCACTCATTAATGCTTGACTTTCATTCTTGTGCCATGGGAGTTTTGTCAAGGAAGGAGTTGCCTATCCCAATGTGGTGGATAGATGATACTATTTTTACTTCTAGAAATTGTATAGTTGCTGGCTTAATTCCTAATTCTTTGATCCATTTTGATTTGATTTTTGTGCAGTGTGAGAGATAAGGATATAATTTCAGATGTCTGCATATGGCTGCCCAATTCATCCAGCACCATTTGTTGAACAGGCTGTCTTTCCTCCACACTGTATTTTTACCCCTTTGTCAAATATCAGATGATTAAAGACTTGTGGGTTTGTCTCAGTGTCTTCTATTCTATTTCATTGGTCTTCATGTCTGTTTTGATACCAATACCACACTGTTTTTTAAGCATAGCCCTATAGTATAATTTCAGGTCAGGTATTGTGACACCTCCAGTTTCATCTTTCTTGCTTAGCAATCTTTTGGCTATTCTGGGTTTCTTGTTATTACAAATGAATTTGAGAATTGCTTTTTCTATTTCCTTGAAGAATGTCATTGTTATCTTGATGGGGATTGGATTGAATCTGTACAGGGCTTTCGGCAGAATGGTCATTTTAATTATATTGATTCTGCCTAACCAAGAACAGGGAATGTTTTTCCATATTTTCAGGTCTTCTTCAATTTCTTTTTTTTAATGTTTGATAGTTTTCATTGTAGAAGGTTTTTATATCCTTTTTTGGATTAATGTCCAAGTATTTTATTCTTTTTGAGGTTATTGTGAATGGGACGGTTTTCCTGATTTCTTCTTCAGTCAAATTGCTGCTGGACTATAGGAAAGCTATTGATTTATAAGTGTTGATCTTGTAACCAACCACTTTGCTAAATTCATTTATAAGCTCTAGACGTCTTCTAATTGAGCTTTTTGGGTCCTCTAGGTATAGGATGCTATTATTGGCAAATACAGATAGCTTGAATTCCTCTTTTCTTATTCAAATTCCTTTGATTTCCTTCTCTTGTCTGACAGCTCTGGCTAGGGTTTTGAGGACCATATTGAATAAGAGTGGTGAGAGTGGACAGCCTTGTGTGTTGTACCCAAATTTTGTGGGAATGGTTTTAGTCTTTCTTCATTAAGTTGGATATGGGTTTTTCATAAATGGTCCTTACAAAGTAGGAACATTCCTTTGATCCCTATCTTCTCCAGAGTTTTGAGCAAAATCAATTGAAATGATCATAAGGTTTTTGTCTTTAATTCTACTTAAGAGGTGAATCATATATATTGACTTGTGTATGTTGAACCAGCCCTGCATTCCTGAAATGAAGCCCACTTGATTGTGCTGTATATCTTTTCAATGTGTTTTTGGATGTGGTTTGGTAGAATTTTATTAAGGATTTTTGCATCTATGTTCATCAGGGAAATTGGCCTGAAGTTTTCTTTTTTTGATGTGTTTTTATTGAGTTTTGGTATCAGGGTTATGTTTGCCTCATAAAAAGTATTTGGGAGGGTTCCATCCCTTTCAATTTCATGGAATAGCTTATTAAGGAGAGGTGTTAATTCTTATCTAAAGGTGTGCTGAGAATCCATCAGGTCCTAAGCTTTTCTTTTTTGGAAAGCCTTTGATTGCTGTTTCTGTTTTGCTATCTGAGATTGGTTTGTTTAGATTTTCAATGCCCTCCTGTGTTAATTTTGGAATGTTGTATGTGGCTAGGTATTTGTCCATGTCTCCCAGATTATCAAACTTGGAAGAGTATAGTTTTTCAAAATAAGTTTTGATAATTCTCTGGATATCAGTTGATATGATGATGTGGTGATATGGTGATGTCTCCATTTTCATCTTTGATTTTGCTGATTTGTTTCACTTTATTCTTCCTTTTGTTGATATTGGCTATCGGTATGTCAATCTTATTAATTTTTTCAGAGAACTAGCTCTTTGTTTTGTTGACTCTTTGTATTTTTTTTTTTGTTGTTGTTCTCAATTTCACTGATTTCAGCCCTGATCTTGGTTATCTCCTGCCTTCTCTTGTTTTGGGGATTGGATTATTTCTATTTTTGTAGGGATTTGAGTTGTAGCATAAGTTCATTTATTTGGACCCACTCCTGAATTTTTATTTTTTAAAGAGAGAGGGGCATAGTGAGAGAGAGAGAAAGAATCAAATTTTATTTAGTTTTCCATGTGACTTTTGTTGCTCCAATACTTTGTTATGTACTTTATCCTGGGGTTTGGATCTACATTCTTGCACATGCCAGATAAGCACTGGAACACCTGAGCCACCACTCCAGCCCCATCTCTCCTGATTTTTGATGAAGGTACTCAGTGCTATGAATTTACCTCTTAAGAATGCTTTCATACTGTCCCAGAGATTTTGATATGTTGTGTCATCATTCTCATTCCTTTCCAAGAATTACTTGATTTCTGTTCTCATTTCATCTTTGATCTATTCTTCTTTTCAGAGGGAGAAAAGTAATCAGTCTTGTGATTATGAAGCCAGAGCAGAGAACATACAGATACGCTGTGAGAAAATTCTGATTACCGTGACAAGGCCATTAGCCTAAGAGACTCCATGTTTTCACTCGAGCGACCCCCCCCACCTTGAGTATGAAAAGCCCCAAGGTATTGTAAGTCTTCCAGAATGTTCTCACAGCCACTGCCAAACAGCATGTGGTTTTCTTTGTTCCACAATGTAACTGCTGTAACTGCATTATTTGGCTTCTGTAAATGAGCTTGCTTTGTGTGCCTGCAGACCCCTCAATGCAAGGAGGATGTATTTTTTTGCCTTTATAAGACCCCGCAAGAAGTGGATCAGTGCTTCACTCCAAACAGTGTCTTGCTGTGGGGGCAGTTGCTGGCTGGCTACTAAAGACTCTCATTTTGGTTTACACTGGTCTCGGCAAAATCTCCCACTGGTTACCTTGCAACATTTGGAGGCCTCAGAGACATTTGGGAGATTGCCAGACCAAGCCTTGAGGATCTCTTATATGACCCTGGGGGCAAGATAAATCTGACAGCCTAGGAAGTGGCCACCAAGAAGACCTTCCTTCTGTTAGAAAGCTGCTTCCTTGTGAGGGAGGGGAGAACACAAAATGGAGGCTCTTTGGTTCTAACAATTATTCCTTATCAACCTTGACCCGCACCGGACAAGCTTATCTGGGGTCTGATGGGCAGCTCCGCCTTGGCTTGCCTGCTAGTGAGAACTATCCTTTCCAGAGTAGAACTTGCCCTCAGCATGGCTGTGTCTTTGTGTCTGTGGGTGGAGTGGAGCTCGGGCAGCAGAAGCTAGCGGGCTCTCACTGGACAGCCTGTGGGCCAGAGCAGACTGCAAGGCGCCCTTCTTTCCCACTGCATCCGTGTGCAGGGAGGTGTCTGGCAATTGCCAGGTCCTGTGAGGAGATCCTGCAGCCACACAAACATGACGAGAGGCCCACTTCTACTTCCTGACAGCCTTACCCCTAATCATGGAGCTCAGACCAAGGGGAAATGAAAGTGCCCTGTGCTTTTCCCTGCAGGCCTCCAAGCTAGAAGCCAAAGTCACTGTCATTGCTCAAAGCTTCTGCTAAAACCATGGCACAGTCTCACTCCTGTGTCCAGATGGACTCATGACTCGGGCATCCAGAGGTCGTGAAAACGCAGGATGCATGGCCCCTGTGTCTTGGGTACAGCAAATGCAGGCCTTCTCCGGAAGAAGAAAAAATCATTGACAGAAGAAAAACAAAGGAACTGCCGGGATTTCTAATCTCGTGCTCAGAAAGTCCACACAGGACTTTTAGGCTGGCAAGGCTTCCGCAAATTCACCGAATCCGCTGGGCAGTGCCGGGCTCACTCCCTTGCTGACTGCTTCACAGATTGCTAATTTCCTTCTTGCTCACACAGTGAGTATGTTGTGAAACTTTCTTTCAGGACTTGGAAGGGAGCTTGTCTTCCACACTGGACCACCACATGCCACCAGCACTGCCACAGTCTGTTCCTCTTATAAATTCTCTTTTTAATCTCAAAACTGACTTTTCTGTTTTCATGGCTGCGAGCCCTCTGAGACGCCCTCCAGCATGTCCCAGGCATTCCTTTCTCATCAAGTCCCTGCACTGCTGTTCTGATTCCATTCAGCTTGGAGAGAAGTAACCAGGTCCTGGATTCCTCTAGTTGGCCATTTTTAGAACACCCTTGAAATGAATTCTTAATATTTTCCTGGAAGTACAATATAAACAGTGTCCTACCATTGTCCCCTTCCTCACAGTAAAAATTTATTTTTCTACACCATTATCTTTTTGAAAACTTTTGTATTTTTCAAGTTCCATTATATTTTCTAGTATAGATTTCTGCCAGGCCAGTTTAACTGTTGGCCTTAGAACCCCAGTATGCCAGAATCCTGGACAAATTCCCAGAATTAGATGCTTCCAGCCCAGAGGATGCACACAGGTCTATTTATAAATGAGTGAATAATTGAGTTATCCTGAATTCCAATTCAATATTGGCCTTACCTTATTGATCTTGCGTGTGCCTAAGAGGTTTGGAGCTCTCTGGAAAATCCAATCAATTAAGGTGGGTGTGTTCCCAGCTGGAAGTCCTGATTAGGCTTAGTATCTGTGAAATAAGGGTGTGTCCGAGGAACGTGTCCCTGATTAGCTTTACTAACTGAATGAGCTCTATATAAGGAGAAGTCAAGCACAGGTTGCATTTTCCCAGAGAAGGAGGCCCCAAAGAGGGCAGAGTGTAGGGGAAGAGCAACACGAAGTTCACCTGTGGAATCTTGTGCTTCTCCATCTCCTCCGCCATTTATTTCCTGGTGAGTTTTACAGACAATGGGATGGGATCCTCATGGCCACACAGTGCTGTAAATCCTCCCTCTTCACACATTTGCGCCATTAATCAGCATTTTGGGATCTTTCAATTTTATTGTTTTAGCAGTTACTTCTCCATTCTTCCTGTTCTGACTATTAATGTACTTTTTGTCTAGAATCTCTTAACATTTTAGTTTCCTCTTCCGTTATTGGACATCTGTGCTATCTTAGCAACTAGTAATTAGGTGTGATAAATTTAAATTGCTCAAAATTAAAATTGAAGTGAATTGATTTATAATTTTAAGCTCTGCCATTTGCAAAGCTAAGGTAGGAGGATCCCCAGTTCCAGGCCAGCCTAGGAAATTTAGCAAGGCTTTCATCTATGTAGCATCTCTATCTCAAAAAAAAAAAAAGATGACTGGGAATGTGGCTCCATGGTAAAGTTCTAGGGTTCAATATGCAGGACCAAATAAAAAAACCCAAGTAAACAAACAAACAAACAAACAGAAAAACAGACTTCTGTTTCAATTTTGAATCCTTTTTTTGGTTTAGAATTATGAGATCACTTTACACATTATTTTAATTCTTTCTTTTGTATTATTAATATGGATGTTGAGCATACTGCAAAATTCAGCTTTGATTTGTAATCTAAGGTGAGATGATTGTATTTTACATTTATATTATTTACATAGATGTACATTAATTTCTCATTTACTGTATATTTAAAGGTACTGATTTGTAATCTATATTTGGTCTCTGCTTTTATATCTGCATTGCTAGAACATAAAGGGCCAGAAGATGAACCACTTGGTTATGTACTATGTATATCCCTAGCATTGGGAAAAGTGCCCATGCCTTTCCTTTTGTTGAGAATTAAGCAGTCCCACTGTTATTCTTTGGATACGAACTACCCTCCTAGGTTTTATGTGTGACACAATGCAAAAACATTTTAAGGTGAAATGATTGGATTTTGGAAGCCTTAACCTAGCCATTACTTTAATCTCCTGCTAGGTATTACTTGTGTGATAACTGTGGGCAGATAAGGACTGCTTGGGGGTTGTAGGTCACTGAGGGTGTCTTTGAGGTTTAAGTTTTATCCCTGATGAGTGGAGCTCTTTCTTCCTTTTCTTTCAGTTATTACCTGAGCTGCTTTCTTCTGCCATGATGTTCTGCATGACTGTAGGCTCAGGGCTATGGAATCAGCTGTCTATGGACTGATCCCTCTGAAACCATGATCTAAATAAACTTCTTTTCTGCATTGTTCTTATCAGGTCTTTGGGTCACAGCAAGGACTAAAAGCCTACTTAATAGTTTCACTTTTCTAAGCTGCAGATCTGAATGGAAATGAAAGGAAGAAGGGTTGAGAGGACATGGAGATAACTTATTTGTATCAACACATCTTTGTAGAACGTAGTGTTGAGTGGGAGACAGGTTCCTATCACTCATTCAAGATCCAAACCCATGTCAAACATCCTGGGAAGACTGGGGAATCCCATTGATGCAGGGTTTTAGTGATGAGGCTGGATTCTCTGCTCCCACTGGCAAATGGAGTCTGGGGGGACTCTAGATTCCAGCAGCCAAAATAGCCGGCTTCTAGTGTTAGCAGCCATTCCCAGTTAAAACTGGTAATTGCAGCCAGCTGAATTAGTGTTAGCAGCTCTCCAGCTAAAAGCTGGGTGTTGCAGCTCTTGGTGTGGTGGAAATTCATCCCAGGAATTCAGCGCTAATCTTCTGGGTACTTGTCTCATGAATTTGAAGAATAAAATCCACAGACAACCACAGAAGGGAGAGTAAAAGGAGTAGGATTTATTTAGGAAGAAGAGCAGAGACCCTGCAAGGCAGAGAGGGGCACCTAGAAGCAGGACACCGTCTAACGGAGGTCAGGCCAGGGGTTATATAGATTTGGGGTATGAGCATAGTTAACATTCATGCAAAGCAGGCATTGAGAAATGCATCAACTCCATTGGTTAAAATCTATGTAAAACAGGCACTGAAACTAGTCAGGAACACCATTAGTTAAAACAAAACGTGGCAAATACTTTCTAGTACCCACCAGTGACCACCTCCATCTCTTAGTTGGGATAAGGATGAGCCTCAAAGTCTTTTTGCATTTGAAGGCCCTGAGCACACCCTGTCAATCACTCTCTGCCTCTACCAGCTAGCTCTTGGATAGGGGCCCTCTGTCCTGACTACCTAGCCATATCACTGTCTCTCCTAATCTGTCTTAAAAGGAGGAAACCATGTAATGACAGGGTAATGTCTGATTTTTAACATTAAAGGCATTTTCCAGGTGGAACTAGAGGTTGTGTATGTCTCTGAAAGATGTTGAGCACAGGATGCGGAAAGTAATTAAAATTGTAGCTGTGCTATTTCCTAGTGGGGGAAAAATTATCATATTGTGAAGATCTTGTCAATCTGTTTATGACATTATATAAATTGTGAAATGCCCTATGCTCGACAGAATTATGACAATAACCAAAAATGTGAAATTCTGTAAGCACAGTCACATTTGATAAAAATTTGTTTTTTTTTTTGTTTCTTTTCCCTGGGGATTTAATTCTAGTCTGCTTAACAACAGAGCTACATTCCCAGCATTCTTTAGTCTTTGATTTGCAATAGATTCTTACTAACTTCTCCATAAAACCTCAAACTTGCAATCCTCCTGCCTCAGCTTACTGAGTTTCTGGGATTATAGTTATGCAAAAATGAACCAGGCTGTTTTAATTATTTCAAACTGTAAGCAAAAACATCAATAAATTCTAATTGTCTTAATTTGTCTAATGATGGAATATAATTTGACCACAAAATTCATATTTTAAGGGGGACTTTATAATTTATAAAGGCTGCCTTCTGTCTCAGGTGTATATATCAATAATTGAAAACAAGAATATCTCAGCTGGTAAAGATAAATACAAAACAGAATGTCAAAGATTTAAATTAGCACATTAGTAAAGTACCAGATTGAGCTGATACCTTTTTACCTGATCCCAAGTCATATATAAGATATATAAGCATCATTTCCTTGAATAAAATAATGTTACAGTGTATGACAGTATCATTATGACTCCAGCAATTCAACTTTTTTTTTGTACCAGGATTGAAGGCAGGGGAGATTAACCCCTGAATCCCATCCCCAGGCTTTTTTTTTTTTTAGATTTGGTCTTGCTAAGTTGCTTAAGGACTTCAAGTTGCCGAGACTTGTTTGAACTTGAGATTCTCCTGCTTCATCTTCCTGATTTGCTGGAATTATAGGCATGCACCAGCATGCCCAGATATGTTAGATGTTTTTGATACAGGAATATTAAGGACTGAATTGGCAAGATGGTGCCATAGATTCCTCAAAATGGCAAGCAATTTGAGCTCATTCATCCTTTCATAATGCAAATTCTAACTTGACTGCTCCTAAGTCTATGACAGATAAATCTAACTCATGGGTGAGGGAGTGTTGAAAGGTACTGAGGATCCAGGGGGACATAATAAAACTTGGAGATCATTGCTAACAAATAATGTGAATACAGTGAAATCTGAGAAATTCCCCAATGCTTCCTAGAGGTGGAAACCAAAATCTACATGTGTGGTAAGAAAGGGATACCTATACTTTGAAATCTGAGAATATTTTTAAAATCCAGATTCTATACGACAATTCACCTGTGAAGTTCAAGACTTTTCATGTATGTATGTATATATATATATATATATATATACATATATATATATATATACACACATACAAATATAGGAGGTGTATTTCCATCACTCTTTTTAGTAATTCACATTCATATTTCTTAAAATTTAATCCTGGGATATAGAGGAGAGTACTATGCCTGAATTTTTCTTTTGCTTAGAGTTGGTTCTACACACTAATGTCCAGGATTTGATGACAGATGGGTCAGGAAATTTTGCGTAGGAGTTCAGTGTCATGTTTTCTTTCTTCTTCATGCATAGATTTTCCTGAAAGTTGTTCCAACTGTGAGTGAGTAAACAGAGGAAGATAACAGGAAAAAAAATTGTCATGCATCCACTGGTGAGTAGAGAATGGCTTTTTACATTGAAATTGCAGCCCTCTCTACAGAACTAACAAGACTTCAGTGCAAGCAGGAATTAGTCCTGTACTCTAAAACTCTGGAATGATCCACATGAGACAGGAACTCATCGGCAGTCAGCTAATCTATTTCCTATTAGGACACTAATATACCATGGTAAAATTTTTAGATGTGTACTTCCAGAAGGCATGGGAGACTTTTTTTTTAAAGAGAGGGAAAGAGAAAGAGAATCAATTTTACTTATTTTTTTCAATTGCCTTTGTTTCTCTGACAATCAGTTGTGTGTGTGTTGCTGTGGTTCGAACCTAGTTCCCTGTGCATGCCAAGGATGTGCTCAAACTGCTGAGCCACTCTCCAGCCCCAATGGGAGACATTTCATCTAACATTCTGTCCATTACTTAGTTGAAATAATCGACTGGTCAATGTCACTATTTATTGCAATGTTTGGATTGTGGAGAATGAAGGCCAGAGAAATAAGGAGTAGAACATTAGGACCCAACAGGGAAGCAGACATTCCAGCAGTTGAATTCAACTGATCCACAGCCATAAGAAATGGAGTAAGATTGAGAAGAATGAGGAAGGTGACAGAGTAGGCTAGAGAAAGCATTAGAAATAATTTCATTTCCAATATAATTTATTTATTTATTTATTTTTAAAGAAAGAGGGGACAGTGAGAGAGGAAAGAGAAAGCAAGAAGCAATTTTTATTTAGTTTTTCATGTGACTTTCATTCCTCGGACATTTTGTTGTGTACGTGGTGCTGGGGTTTGAACTCGAGTACTTGTGCATGCCAGGCAAGCGCCATAACCGCCAAGCCACCACTCCAGCCCCTCATTTCCAATTTTAAACTTAGAGTTTGATGGAATAAATTTCAAACTTTTGAGAACTTCCAAAAAGATACCTAAAATACTAATGATCATTCTTGTCCCCAGTCTGGGTGCAACTCGCTAATTATCCATTCCTTCATATTTCATAACTGACTTGCATATACCAAGTCATATTACCTTAATTGAGGCTGTGTCATTAAGATTATACTAGTCAATAACAGTAGATAGAGAAAATTATCTGGATAAATTTTTGAAGAAATGGATCCATCAAAAACAATAAGGAGATGGAGAAAGAAGATCAAGGACTATTGGAAAGAGAAATGTAAATTAAAACTACACTGATACTCCACCTCACTCCAGTTAGAATGTCAATTATCAAGAATATAAACAAGAATCAATGTTTGCGAGGATGTAGGGAAAAGGGTACACTTACAGATTGTTGTTGGGACTGAAAATTGGTATAACCACTCTGGGAAGCAGTATGTATAATCCTCAAAAAACTCGGAATAGAACTATATTTGACCCAGTTATCCCACTTCTCAGTATATGTCCAAAGGGTTTAAATGAGCATGCAGCAGTGAAGTAGCCACACCAATGTTTGTAGCAGCTTGATACACAATAGCCAAGAATGTGGAGGCAATGATGGTTACCTTCAGCAGACAAATGGATAAAGAAGATGTGGAATATACACAATGGAGTATTACTCAGCCATAAGGCAGAATGACTATATGGCATTTGCCAGCCAATGAATGGAATTTGAGGCTATCAGACTTAGTGAAATAAGCCAGTCTTAAAAAGCCCAAGGTTGAATGTTCTCTCTGATATGTAGAAGCTAACTCCAAATAAGGAAAAGATCAGAGGAATAAACAAAGAGTAAGGGGGGGGGGAGATGAGATAGGAAAATTTCAGGGAATGAATCAGACTTAACTTTCCTAATTTCTTATATGAACGTATACCATACTGAATCTCATCAACATGTCTGTCAATAAGACACTAATTAAAAATACTTTTAATAAATAACATGGGGCTGGAGAGGTGGCTCAACAGTAGAGTATGAGTACTCTGGCATGTGTGAGTACCTGGGTTCAAACCCCAGCATCACACACACAACTAATTGTTAAGGAAAAAATAGATGAAAAAACAAAGTTAATTCTCTCTTATTGTCTCTCTATGCCATTCACGTGAATTTTACCCTTTTCCTATATCCCAGTACCTCTCAGATTAGGTCTTCTGATTTCATCCCAAACTTCTTGAAAATTTTGATCTTGCTCTAATTTATTTTTGTTTTCTGTCACCCACGCATTCAAGCTTACTCAGTCTGTCCTCATTATCAGAGATTTTTCTTTAAGAGCTGAGGTTCTATTTTCTATAAAAATTAATCTGTTATTAAATTCTTCCATTAAGACTATGACCCTGCTATTCCACTCCTGGGTATCTTTCCAGGGGATTTAGAATCAGCACATTATAGTGACACAGCAATATCTATGTTCATAGCAGCTCAATTTACTATTGCTAGGCTATGGAAACAACCCAGATGTCCCTCACTGGATGAATGGATCCAAAAACTGTGGTACATTTATACTACGGAATTTTACACAACATTTAGAAACAATGATATTGCAGCCTTTGAAGGTAAATGGATGGCTATGGAAGAAATTATGCTGAGTAACATGAGCTTAACCCAGAGAACCAAGGGTCAAATGTCTCCACTCATCTGTGGAAGCTGGAGCTAGACCCTGGCCAGTGAGAAAGATGGTCTATTATCATGAGTTAAATCCAGATAAGGTGTAATGTTATACAACATAATACATTTTTAGAGCTATTGTGGGAAGGGGAAGGGAGGGATAAGGGTGGGCAAGTGGGGTGGGCACTCCTGGGGGTAATTCTAATATCTAGAATCTATACACATTTTATATTATTTTGTTAAAATTGTGTATGGTTGTTCAATAATAAATTTCTCAATAAAAAATAAAATGAAAAAAAGACTTTAATTTGGTTGAATGAGCATTTCAAGTCTAAAACTTGTCTTTTCAATGTATCTATTTCTTTGTTAAAGTTTTTCAACTCCTATGTTTGCTCTATTTCCTTCTTTAAGTCTTTAGGTCTTTGATCATTTCAGTAATCACATAGTTGATAGTTTATTCTAGGTTTCCATCCCATTTCTTATTTGTGGGCTCCATAGTTGGGGTGTTGTGGGTTCGAGGCAAAGCTTTTCCAGCATGATTCCTCATTTATGAAGAATTTTATCTTGGACCATGAATTGAAGTAAATCTTTTTCTCTTTATTTTATGTGTGAGCTTTATGTATGTTTTAATTTTTTTGTTCTGTTTTTCACTGCATGTGCAGAATAGGTTGGTGTTGGGGGGAGGGTCCCAAGCCTCCCTTCTGCTTGTTCTCCTGTGGGATCTTATTGATAGGTTGTGGGTTTTTGTTTTCCCCATTACCTGATTTGGGGTTCTGGGAGGATAGTTGAGTTGACTAGCAGAAACCTCAGCATGTGAAGTTTTATTGACCTTTATGATTTCTATACCTTGCTAGATAATGAAATGGAACCACTATGAGCATTCAATGCATATAATAATCATCAGTAAACAGCTTATGTTGCTCCTTCTATAACCATTATAATGGTTATTCCCTCCTAAGAAAGGAATGGTAGATGTTAGAACCTACATCCAGGAACAACCTTATTTTACTGTTGGTCTAAAGGTGACTTAAAAGCAAATAACCTATATCAAGAATGACAATCACAGCAGAAAATTTTCCAGTATTAGTGGTGCTGATACAAGTTATGTAAATAGACTGAGACCAATTGTTGGTGAACTTATAGACCCCTAAGAGCAAAAGAATTGTGATAGGTGAGAGAAGAACTTTGATTTAGGATCAAGAGCAGAGAGAAAGTAGAAATGATATAGCCTAGTCCAAGAGAGAAAGAGATTGGTAGTAATGTTACTGAGAGGTTTGAGAGAGAGTACAGGTGGGTTATTTTTCAAAATGAAGATAGTAGGGGTTCACCGAGGATCATGCTACTGGGAGTCTATACAGCACAAACAGATTGTGGTGGTCAGAAGTTCAGACCACAAAAGGTGTGTATGGGGGTGTGTGGGGGTACAGATCTTTAAAATTGAGAGAGATGTCAGAATAGAGGACAAGTTATAGTAAAGTATGAAAGACTGGAAAGAAGAAAAAAAAGAGTAAGAAAAGTGTGATTTAATATGTTTGTAGAAAAATTAACTGGCATGTAGTCTCATATCCTTGTCACTGACATATTTCAAGTCACATTCATAAGAAACTATTCAATCCTTGTGTAGTTATTTACTTCATGGCATTTTCACTTCAATATTTTATTTCTTACTTTTCCTTTTGGCACTGTCCTGCCCTTGTTGAGATAAATGATTGTAAGGACTTTGGCTTATCAATATTTTACCTCATCTTTGCCCCCTATGTAAATTGAAAAATGATGTGTGTATTCTTGGAGTGCTTTTTGTTGAATAAAATTTTCACAGGATATTAAAAAATAATGTTTGTAGAAAATTCAGTTCCACAAGAACACATACAAGGACACAAATAAGGTGAAATCTAAAGAACACAAAACCAGATGCAGTCAAAGTAAAAAAAAAATTTTGTTTTTGCTTTTGTTACTGAGTTGTGTTGCTGGCAAGTTTTCAGCAGCTAGGTTCGAATGCAGTCACAGTGCTCCCTCTGCTGGTCACAAGCAAAACTCATCTGAAGATTTCCTGGACTTTTGTCCCAGGGTAAACCGTCCCAAGGCCGCTGTTGCTCCAACCTCCTACAAGTCAAGGCAGCAGGCAGAAGTTTGAAGAATCCTTCTTTCCCTCGCTCTATTTCTTTCTGATTTTAAAAATAGCCTTGGGGACAGATTGAGGCTGTACTCAGCTGGAGGGACCATCTGGGTCCTGGTGGGCTCCTGTAGGGTGTGTGTGTGGGGGATGCCCTAACTCCCTCCATTCATTCCCCATGGGCACAGTGGCTGTCACTCCTTCCCCTTGTGTTCCACTGTGACAAAGAGTACTGATATCAAGCACTCACAGCAAATTAGGGTAAGACCAGGGTATTGCGGGGGGTGTTCATCTTTGATTTTGTGGTTTTCTATATGAAAGGTTTCCCCTTGGTAACTCAGCATTCTGTCCCACTCCTCTCAGAAGGACACTGCTCTGGTGGTGTCCTGCTGGAGGCAGAATCTGCCCAAACTAGAAAGCTGTCACTTCACCTGAAATCGGTACCATAATTACCACATTTCCAGGCATCTCTGTGTCACGAGGTGACCAGGGTGGAATTCCAGCAATGTTCAGGGGTACTCTCTTCTTGGAGCTACGGGATCCCGTTTATGAGAGTTGGGTTTGTGAGCAAAAAAACAGGAGCCACCACCACCATTTTCTCCTTTCTCCGTCCTTCACCTTCTAGTGACCTCTTTGGTCACATGAGAAAAGAGGCTCTTCCCACTGACACAAAGATGTATGCAATTTGTTCAATTCTGGAGAATTTTGGGAATTTATTCAAGGATGTCTGCATTATTTTGGTTATAGACTAGTTAAGATACACCTTCATAAATAATGTATATATGAGCATTGTTCAAAAGACTGACAAATCAATATTGTTTTGTCTCGTGGTAGTCATGGAAAAGTAGTTTAAATAAATGGGTTATTAAATTTTAGTTAAAAAGATTTACATGAAAATTTTACAATAACCTGTCTATAATTAGTAACTACCAATCTCTGAAATTTTCCCATGAATTATGACTATATAAACCATTCAATATTCCTTTATTATAAACTTTATTTATTGTGTTTCTGAAAGTAAGACTCATGCTGACATGAGACTGAAAGGACTGGTGCCTTAAACATTTTGCTCTCCCTTTAGACCCAGTTACCCTCTGTCTCAGCCTTTTTGTCTCAGTCTTCTTATTGGAAAACTGGTGGAATTGCTGTATGCACACTACTGTTTCTCTGTTCTAGGAATCAATGACCATTGAAGATGTAACTATAAGTTTTACCCAGGAAGAATGGGCCATACTGGGCACAAATCAGAAAATGCTGTACAGATCGGTGATGCTGGAAATCATCAATAATCTAATATCCCTTGGTGAGTCCATCAAGATTATATGTGAATGATGTGTATATTTATATATGCATTCAAAAACAAGTAGCTGGGAGGCTGGTGTTGGTGGCTCCACAGTTACAGTGCTTGCTTGGCATGTTCCAGGATGCTGGTTTGAACCCCAGTACCATGTACACAACGTGGTGTTGGAGCAACAAAAGTCACAATAAAAACTAAATAAAATTGATTCTCTCTCTCTCTCTCTCCTCCCTCTCTCCCTCTCTTTTAAAAAAAAGAAAAGGAAAAAACAACAGGCTGGAATAGAATCTCTGAATTCCATTTCAAGTTCTTTTCTGATTCTCTAACATACTATATAATTACACAAAGAAAGCTATTTTTACACTTTAAGTACAATTTATTTTATACCACACTAGAATGTGGTCTGCACAATAATTTTGTATATTTATTAACACTAAATATGCAAAACCCAGGTTAAAACAGGGAACTGAATGAATGATTTTGAATTCATAATTCACTAACTATTTTATAAAGAATTGCTTTTTTTTATAAGTCACTCTATTTGAGAAGAGAGTAGTGAAAACGAGACTTCTGAGTATTTTTGTGGTGCTTACATTGGATTTTTTCAAAGTAATTAGTGGAAACATGATTTTCCATCTGTTTAAAAGACTTTCTTCAGCATTTTTTGAATGTGATCATGAATATCAGTCTCCTTTAGTCCTCCCTGCTATAGGAACATATTCCATCTTTTATCCTAGTGTAGTGAAACAATATTAATATTTTTCTGTTAATCGTTTTATAGATGTACTTCCTATTCTTCATGGAGTTGATCATAATGCATACTTCTTGGGAAAAATCTTAAAATCTAAGTTTTTTCTTCAACATGAATAGTTTATTGGTTCAGTAAATCAGAAGTGATTTTTTTGTATCGTAGGCAAGAAGAAATTTTGTGCACAGTAGAAGGAGCAGGGTTTCCCCCAAGCCTTTGTCCAGGGTAGGGTCATAGAGTTGTGATTCCACAGAGATAGGTGCTTTTCCAGTGCTCATGAGCCTGGCAATATTAACTGATAGTGCTATGAAATGAATCCTGTTGTCTAAAATGTAGCGGGGGATCTTAGGACAAAATTTCAATCTATTTGTCTCATGTGTTTATGTTTTCATTTGAGGGAAGGGTTTTAATGTAGTATTTGGAGGTAAATATCTATAGAATCACTTATTTTGATTCTCTCCTTTGAAGATTTTACCTGCCTTTATTGGCCTAGTATTTTATCTCAGTTTTTCATTTTGTTCTTTTGTTGTTGTTTTGGTTTTATTTGGGGAGGGGTACTAAGGACTGAAGCAAGTGGCACTTAACATCCGATGCACATCCAGAGTCCTTGTTTTTTATATAGAGACAGGATCTCACTAACTTGTTTAGGGACTCAAAAAGTTGCTAAGGTTTGTCTTAAACTTGAAATCCTTCTCTCTTTGCATTGCTAGTGACTGGAATTACAGGCGTGCTCCATCATACCTGGCATTTTTCTATTTTTTAAATAATTCTCTCCTGAGAATCTTTTATAATTATCAGTGTTCTATGTTTCTAATACATGTGTTTTCTTATGATTTAGTACATTTACTGCATTGAAGTGTTAATTATGTGTTCTCAAGGTTCTTTTTCCCAATCTCTAACAATATCTATTTCCAAATATTATAGGTAGAGAAAGTGCACATCAAAAACTTGAAAGGATGTATAGAGCACTTCTTAGCACGAAGGATGCACCCATCATCATGTCAATGGTAAGTTTCATGGATAGAGATACTGATCATATAAATGAAAGAACTGTCTGTGGAATTAATTGGTAATTGATTACACATTAATGACTAATTAAGTTGGCATTAAGCAATTTCTCTGGAAAAAACTCTGTATACTTTTAATTGTATGAGAAATTATCAAGGTACTAAATGCATAAGCATTTTTCATGTATCTGATCTTTTTTTTAAGAGAGAAGGACAGTGTGAGAGAGAGAGACAGAGAATCAATTTTTATTCAGTTTTTCAGATGGCTTGTTGCTTTGACACTTAGATGTGTACATGGGTGCTGGGATTTGAACCCATGTGCTCGTGCATGCTGGGCAAGTGCCATAACCACTGAGCCACTGCTCCAGCCCCCATGTATCTGATTTTTGAAACATATGAAGTAATAAAATTAATTTGAGCCTATTCAAATAAGATACTAGCAAATGGAAAATAGTTGGCTGACCTAGGAATAATGTACTAGGTATATGGAATTAAAAGTGGAAACATTTTTGTTTCCATATTACAATGGATTTCTCTTAAGATTCATATTTAGAGAAATTAATGTATGAGATTATATGGAGACATAATTAAGAAATTTTGATCCTATTCACAAAGCAGAAATCACACATCCAGGAAGATTCCCTTGAATGGGAAGATTTGGAGGAAGATCTAAGACAGAACTCTGCATCAAGTGAACATTTGTTTACACACCTAGCAAAGGAGCAATGGGTTAACAAGCATTGTGGACAATTCCTTGGTGACAATCATAGTGGTATATTATGTGAACGTCATGTATGTTTGAAAGGACATATGAATAGTTTAAAGCCTAGAAAGTGCAATAAGAGCGATCTAGGAGAGATAGAGTATGCATGTCTTCTGTGTAGCAAATACTTCAATGAAACTTCTGATCTTAGGGGACCGATTGAAACTAAAACAGGGGAAAACATGTATGAACATACTTTTTGTGGTAAAGGCTTCAGTTACTGTAGTGAGCTTAAACAGCATGAGAGAACCCACATTGGTAAGAATCAGAATGAATGTCACATGTGTGGGAAAATCTTTAGGATACCCTATAATCTTAAACTGCATGAGAGAACCCATACTGGTGAGAAGCCATATGAGTGCCATATATGTGAGAAAGCCTTCAGTCAGTTACGTTACCTTAGACGACATGAGAGAATCCACACTGGTGAGAAGCCATATGAATGTCAGGTGTGTGGGAAATCATTCAGTCAATCAGGTCACCTTAGTCTTCATCACAAAACACACACTGAAGAGAAACCATATCAATGTCACCTGTGTGAGAAATACTTCAGTCAATTAGCTTATCTTAGAAAACATCAGAGAATCCATACTGTTGAGAAACAACATGGATGCCATGTGTGTGGCAAAGCCTTCAATCAAAAAGGTTACCTTAGACTTCATCAGAGAATACACACTGGAGAGAAACCACATATATGCCACCTTTGTGGGAAATCCTTCAGTCAAATGTTTTACCTTAGACAACATAAGAGAACCCACACTGGTGAGAAACCATATGATTGCAATGTGTGTGGGAAATCCTTCATTCAATTAAGTCACCTGAGACGACATGAAAGTACACATACGGGAGATAAACCATATCAATGTAATATGTGTGGTAAAGCTTTCAGTCTAGCATCTAGTCTTAGACGTCATGAACAAACACATACTAGAGAAAAAACATAAAATTTCTTCTATGCGAAAATCCTTTAGTGGAATATCTGGCCTGAGACAAATTCAGAAAACACACACTACAGCCAAATACTATGCATGGCACCTGTGTAGTTTAGTCCTAACTCATAACAGAAGAGTTAAAAAAATGGAAGATGGCTCACCTTTGAGAGTGGGTTTTGGAATGCAGCCTGTGTGGAAGGGCCTCTGTTAATACCCTAAAACAAGAAAACAATCATACTCACACTGGAGAGAAACCACATGAATGTTATCTACATGGGAAAACTTTCAGGAGCCTCCAGTCTCTTAACTTATGTCAACACCATCAAGATCTTTCACATGTTTGGTGAATCTCAGTGCAAAATTAAAATTGGGACATTTGTTTAAAGACAAAGAAAAAATTAGTCATTAAAGATTAAAAAGTATCAATGTTCTTCTTCATTCAAATCATTTCTCTTCATTATATGGTTCTTTTATATTTGTAATCATTATTGATCTGAGAAAATAAATCCAATTTCAAATTGCTAGCATGAGTTTTACCATTTATCTTTACACTGTGCAGAAACAGAATAATGTGGAGATGAGAGAATATTTACCTCATGTAGAATTTCTGTAATTACATAATTGTGCTGGATTTTTCTAAAGGGTTCCACCAGTTATCATAAAGGAGAAAATTGTAATAAGACTTTTGGCATTAAAGGTAAGGAATATAGTAAGATTCTGATGGCATTGAGGGCCTTTGAGAGCCCTTCCTGGGACCTGGGGATACTTAAAGGTTCTTTCCTCAAACCCTCTTTTGTGTTTAAAGCTGAGAACTGTGGTTAAATGTAGAAACATTCATTATATTGTAGGGTGAGTGAGCATATGCCACCTGTGAGAGACCACTGATTGAGGTATTTCCAACAGAATTTGTACATGTTGCTTATATTATGTTAAAGAAGGAGTAGCAATGATATAAGTATCACTCCCATTACTACAGATGGAGTTTCTTCAATATGTTATTTAAATTTTATGGGGATATTTGAAAGCATTCACATTGTCATTTTGAAAATATGATTTTATCCCAGGCCAGAAAATATGCTCATGCATTCACATTCTCTCGAATGAGTGATCCTCGTGTCACCAAACTGCAAGAAAACGTAGGCAGTAGTGCTTCGCACACAGATGACTTTTTTATGGTTTGTCTGCAGTGTGGCTTCTCCCTTGTAGTCCATAGCAATAATATCATCTGATGACTAGATGACTGATCTGTACAGCACCTTCTGTAATGTGTCCACATGGTTCTCTTTATTGGTTGAATTTTATGGTTGTATTTACATTAGTCATTGATTCCTAGATGATGGTTTCTAGTTTAGACCAAAAAATTTCATCTACTTCCAGTAAGATGGGAGAGGTGACATAGGGGAACCTGGTTTTATAATGAGAGAAATCAAACTGTGTCAGGGCACCTGTCTGTTAATTCTCTGTACTTGGCATGCATACGACTTTCAGAAAAAGTTCAGATATAAATTATCTGAACTTAAAAAAATTATTATATGGAATACTGTATGAGTTATGGAGTCATACAGCATAGAACACCTCCAAAATATGCAATTCTGAATTTCAGAGACATTATTATGAAATTTGCACATGAAAAGTTTTAACCAAAACACTCTTACCCATTTATTGTAACTTAACAGATTGAGCACAAAGCAAATCATAACAATGATTTGTCACCTTTAATCAGTACTATGGTGAATTTATTCCTATAGATGTATTTCAGATTCTTCATATATGAAATGGGTTATTAATCTGTTATAAGGGTTGAAAGTACCAACAAACTTTCCTTATCTTGAATATATATATATATATATATATACATATAATATATATACATATAATTATGTGTATATATATATATACATATAATTAGCAATATCCCATAATTGTACAAAAGAACAGAAAACTTTGAATCAATCCTGAGGATGCTTGAGATGTCAGTGAGCTACATCTACCCTTTATTGGTAGGTGTGGTCACTTGCCAATTGAAGGGACCACATGGTCAGTATAAGGGTTAAATACAGAGTCAGCAACACAGTTAAAATCTTTGTATAAATCCATGTCCACACTTAAAAAAATAAAGACTGGACTCTAGTAAAATTAGAAATGAGTAGAAATGAAAAGAGATATTACACAAGACAATACTGAAATGAAAGAAATATTAGGGACTATTTGAAAACTTACATTTTGATACATTGGAAAATCTATGAGAAATGGACAAATTTCTAGACACACATGACCTACCAAATTTAACCAAGAGGTTATAGATGTATATATTAGTCTGAAATTCAAGTAAGGTTAAATGTAATCTTTCTTGATCAAAGGGTAAATTGAGGAAACTGGATGATTTCAGGGATCTTTCCCTTGTCAGCCATGCTTATGTTTATTAAGTTTGTTTCAATGCTGACGAAATTCTCCCCAATATGTAATGCAGTATTCAGTTTTTCTGCAGAGCATGCAAACTGCTTTCATAATAATTCCTACTTATCAAAGTTTATTTGATGTATGCTCAGTCTCCATTTGCCTGACATTAGGAACACCTAGCTGCCTCAAATATTGTAATCATTGCAATCAAATTTATACATGGTATACCATCAAGTATTTATCACTGTATTTTTCCACTTAATAAACTATAAAATTCTAATACCTGAAATTACTAGTTTTGTTTCTTTTTAGGTCTGGGTATTGAGATTTTGAAACACTCTCTAACAGGTTCTAAAAGTGGTTATTGGGCAAAAACAAATCATTGACATGCCATTGCTATTCCCTGCCTCTGGGTACATCTCTGGGAACATTTCTGACTAGGATCAATAAACACTGTGGTTCTAGGAAATTGGTGTGGGGGATCATGGCCTTTGTTTTAGACTTCTGATCCCATTTCCATAAATGGGGCCCCTGTATCTCTATCAAGTAAGTGCACCCCGTAACATCACTGGATCTTAGCCCCAGTCATCCAGAGACACATGGAGACTCACAGAAATGTGGTGCTTTAGGGACTAGCTCTCTAGCTCATGTAGTGTTGCCTGTAGTGGTTGGCTGGCTGCCAGAGTGCTGTCTTTCAGTGAGGAGAGGGCCTGTGTGCTTAGCTACCAGGCAAATACTTCATAAGGAAAACCTCAAATTCAAAGAAGGACCCCTCCAGTCTTATCCTAATTCTCTGTGAGCCCTCAAAATCAACACAAGTGATTGATATCAATATCCAGTGTCTGAGGCAGCCATTGTGCCTTTGTGGATTGAATAGAGGCTGCTAGGACTTCCTCCATGACCCTCCATAGGAGCCTAGTGGGACCTAGAAGTTCTCTCCAGCTGAGTGTTCACCCTGGTCTGTCCCCAAGGTTATTAAAAACTGACAAAATTGGAGTTAGAAAAAGAAGGATTCTCCAACTTTCCCCCTGCTCCATACCTAATCAGGAGTACAGGAGCAATGGCCTGGGAACAGGATGCCCTGGGGTCAAAATCTTAGGAAATCTTTGGATGATCTTTGCCTGTGATGAGCAGAGAGGCACTGCAACTGTGGTTGAATCTGCTTTCCCAGAAACACAAGATTAAAAATCGAATTTTTTTTGGCCTTTGACTTTGCATTTGATTTTGTGTTGCTTGTATTTCACCTTGGGTGTGTCTGTATGAATTCTGGTGGAATTTAATTATCTATGGACATATGGACAATATGTCCATAGATAATTAAATATCTATGGACATATTGTTTTGTTTACGTTTTCTTTCCAATCTTTTCTACTAAGTTGAAAAATGTGATATTGTTAAAGAAGAATCAACTTTCATGCTTTTATAAAATCTATGTAAAATCACTTTAAGTCTGGAAAATTAGGTTAACTGAAAACTACATTGAGATTTCATCTCACTCTAAAAATGTCAGTTGTCAAGAATCCAAATGATAAGTCTTGGTGAAGATGTAGGGGAAACGGTACACTCATACATTTTTGGCGGGACTGAAAATTAGTGCAAGCACTCTGGAAAGATGTATGGAATACGTAGAATAGCCCCATCAAAGATCCAAATGCAGCAGGTGAAACATTCTGTAGAACAAAGTCCCTCATCCCACTAGGAAACTGTTCATCATCTGACATCCTGTGTTCAATTTTAAAAATACCCGCTATATGCCAAGCTCCCATAAGTTCTGTATCAGGTCAGCATATGATCCCCACTTGCTCATTTTCTGACAGTTTACCAGCATGAGTCCATGTGGTCTAACTAGGCCCCTGTTCAGGCTTCTGGAACCTGGATTACATATGAATGTACAATAGGGAGAAGGTCCTGGGTGTGGAGTCTGGTTGTGTGATGGGCAGAGGTAGATTTGCATCCCATTTTTGTGTTAAGGTATTGTACAGATGCTTACTGTGGAGGAGCCTTGCTGTGGATGCTTCCTCAGAAGAGGGTCATCAATCCCATATCTAAGTTGCTGAGACTGGCATGCTGTGTTTTCAGTATGTAGTCAAGGCCAAGGCAGCATATATACTCAAGGTCGAAAACGTCTGTGAACCTGTGCTCATTTATGTAACACATTGGCAGGTATTATTAAAGTTGAACACAGGATGCCAGATGATGAACAATTTCCTAGTGGGATGAGGCAGCACATGTTCTTTGACCTGAATATAAAAAGGGACTATGGAATGTGTAGGGACAGTCTCTGAATAATGCAAGGGCAGGGTCCCAAATGTGCCTGGCATCTTCTTTCAACTGGTGGAACAAGGCATTCTTTCCATAGCCTTAATCTCAGCCATAGTACAATTGCTGTAGTAAGGGGATTCATGAAGGTAAGATATGCCTCCACTGCAGCAGATGGGGTACCTGTGGCACTCATTCACCAAGGTGCTATCAAAGCGGGGAGTCGGGAAACAGTGGATGGGTCACTGGTGAGCATAGAGAAGGCTTTGCAAGAGTTGGTTTTAATCTATAAGGCACTGGCTCTCAGGTGGTGGTGGAACAAGTGAATTGGATATTTCTCACTGTTCTAAGGGTAAATATGGAATAGGCTCTATGGGACATGCTCAGCTTGTGCACATTCTAAGAGATGCAGAAAGACTTGGAGCAGTGTGTCTGCACCATGGAAGTAGAGATATGTGAGCCACGTGGTCCAGGACCTTGGAGGGGTGGTAGATTCTGGAGAAGAGCATGAGAAGCCCTTGCTGCAATCTTTCCCTGTGGTGCAGCAGAAGGTAAAATATGAGCAACCCAGATCCCCTACATATCAGGCAGTAAGGCTGCCAAATATTTATAGACTACACTGCATTCCTGCCATATGCCCACATGGAATTTTTTTTTGCAGTTTTGCCAGTGGCCTGAGGAGACCCTGGCAGCGTGGTTTTTTACCTGTGTAATCTCAGTGTGGACAGTACTTTGTTCTTCAGAGGAGATGGAGCCTCTGGTATTTATCCCCATCTACTCCTCTCAGAGAAGTATTGGAGAAGGTAATCATTCCCTGATACATTGGATTTGTGTTCTGGGTAACCTGCACAGACTCATGCTGGTGAACTGCCAGAAACTGTGAATAATGGGAATCTATGCTCATCTATTATAGAACTTATTGGATCTTGGTCTGTGTCAGGTGATATGCACATTGAATACATGGATCCAGGTGACAAACAATTCCTTAATGGGATGAGGTTCTTGGTTTTAAAGAGTGATCCACCTGCCACATTTGGATCTTTTTTTTTTTAAAGATAGAAGGACAGTGAGAGACAGAGAGAATCAATTTTCTTTTATTGAATTTTTCACATGGCTTTCGTTGCTCTGACACTTCGTTGTGTACGTGGGTGCTGGGGTTTGAACCCATGTACTCGTGCATGCTGGGCAAACGCCGTAACAGCTGAGCCACCGCTCCAGCCTCCACATTTGGATCTTTGATGACTTTTTTAGCCCCATATATCTTCTGCTTTATTGATGTAGTTAATACCATGAAAGTGAGCCTGGAAGAAGGTCAGAAATATGCTCAGAGGGAGAGGGGCCTAGAGGCAGAACAAAGAAACAAAGAGAGGCCCCCGCTGGAATCACTGGCATGCAGACATGGACTGATATAGCAGCAGGAGTGGATGAACCAGAAAACACATAATCAGCTTACTGTTTCCTCCTTGAATTGTGGAAGCAACTGTGCTCAGAGAAGCCACACATGTGGATGGACAAGGAAGCACCCCAGAAATCTGAGCTACCTGCTCTGTTCAACAGCCCTTGGCTTCCCTAGTTCCACTGGGAACAGGGCCAAAGGTTCCACCCTAAAGGGATGTGCAAAGACCAGAGGTCACATGTGGAACTCACCATTCATTGGTGTCCAGAAAAAGTGCAGAGGATGCTGGTATTGGTGGATACTGGATCTGAATGCAACCTGTTGTTCCACAACCCTGACAGATTCCCAAGTCCAAAGACCATATTAAAGATTTTGAGGGACAGACAAAGAAGGTAAAGGCAGTGTCCCCAACACTGGGATAGGTGTTTGCCCCTGTGAGTATACATGACACAGAACTTCCTAACTCAGAGTACATCTTGGGTATAGATGTATGTCAAGGACTGTGACTAAAGACCATGGCAGGGGAATTATGTTTCCACATATGAGTTGTGAAGGCAGCTGTGAGGGGATATGCAAAACAACCACCTGACGGTGAAATAACATTGCCTCCCAGGGGGCTGGGCAGAAATGGATCTACTCTACTACTGCTAGGGAGTTTGAGCATAATAGGCCCTAGGCATAGCCCCTTCAAATCCAGTGTGACTGCTGCAAAAATTGGATGGCACTTTGAGAAAGAGTGTAGGTTACTGAGGACTGAATAAAACGTCACCTTCTTTGTGTGCAGCTGTTCCCTTAGTCCATGGTCTCATAAACCAACTGACACAAATGTGACACAGTGTGCTGCTGGACATGGTTAATGTTTTCTTTTCTTTTTCCCTGGTGCTGGAGAGCCAAGGGCAGTTTCCCTTATATGGTAGGGATAGCAGTATACATTCAGTTACTTGCAGGACTCAGGATCAGGTTCATGATCCAAGGAGTTGAAGAATGCACACTGCAAGCATTGCCGATGTAAGCAAATAAGCAGGAAATTTATTAAAAAGGAAAGAGATGGGGCTGGAGTGGTGACTCAGAAGTTATGAGGCTTGCCTAATATGTTCAAGGATGTGGGTTCAAACCCCAGCACCATGTAGGCAACCGAGTATTGGAGCAATAAAAGCCACATGAAAACTAAATTGATTATTTCTCTCTCACTGTTGCTGTCTCTTAAAAAAAAAGGAAAGTGAGAGAAAGATTGAGAACTCTCAGCACAGTGTACTTAGGAAGATCAAGAATACTTTTTAAGTATTATAGAGTTCCTTCTTTTAAATACCCATAATGATAAGTTGATAAACTCCTTGTTTGGTTTTTGATATATACCAATTCTCCTGCAGCTGGCTCAGGCTGGATTAAGGATTAAGCAGTTACATTTTGGAAGATGGAAATTTGTGCCCTTTCTGAGAGACAATAACTGTTTTAGAACAGGTCTGGCATGTTAGAATGGCTGTTCTCTTGCTTGACCTCTTTTTGACCTACGCTCCACTTCCTTTCCTTTTCTAAAGTTTTTAGAATTGCTCAATTGCAGACCTATGTGAGTTTATTGCAGTCTTGGTGGGCCTTGTTGGAGTCTGGTGGCCTTGGAGTCTTTCACATGTGATGCTGGAGGCTTGGTATGGACAACGTATCCCTTGATGGATGAGTGAGGTATTGGTCAATCACACCAAGGACAGATGTAGACCAGACGGCTACCCTAGCTAAGTGGGAGGCACATTCAGAACAAAGTAGTATCATGTCTACTAGCACATATCCCATGAGCTCCAACAGATTCTAGAACTGATGCAATATGCAACCGAGGAAACACCACACATGTTGACAAATGTGAGCTGATGGAGCCTTCTCCTTTCATGGAAGGAGGAGCCCCAGTGGGTGATGGTGCTTGCTATACCCAGGGATTCGATAGATAGAGAGCACTCCACCCTTTGGACTGGCATCATTATACAACCCTCTGCAACACCTTCTCCTATGATACTGGAATGGGACAGAACAGTCAAAGTGCTAAGTCACATATGGAAGGTGGCACTAATGAAACAGGGCCCCTATTTGTATAGAGAGTTGGGCCATTTTTTGAGATTAAAATTATGAATCAGACAATTAAATGGTGGGGCAGTGGCCTTGTGGGGTCAAGGCATGTGAGAGGAATTTTGGTCAATAAGCCATGAATACAGTACAACTGTAGTACATGTTACTGGCAATGTCCCCTTGAACAGCTCACGGATACCTTGGCTGGGGTGCGGGGAATAGAGCAGGTGCCTCTCACAAACTGGCAGCTTTTTAAAATTTTTAATTTTATTTTTTAATTTTTATTTTTTATTAAGAAATTTATTTGTTGAACAATCAGACATGCTTCTTACAAAAAGATAATATATATATAAGTTCTGAGTATTAGATTTACCCCCAAGATCCCCCTAATTATCCACCCTTATCCCTCCCCCTCACTCCTTCCCAAAACATCTCTACAAATGCCTTAGGTTGTACGTCATTACAACTTTTCCGAATTTAAATCATGAGAATTGACCTCCTTTCTCAATGGCCAGGGTCTAGCTCCAGCCTCCACAGATGAGTGGAGACATTTGATCCTTGGATCTCTGGGTTTGGCTGATTTTACTCAGCGTAATTTCTTCCATAGCCATCCATTTACATTCAAAGGCTGCAATATCATGTTTCTAATTGTTGTGTAAAATTCCATGGTATATATGTATCACAGTTTTTGGATCCATTCATCCAGTGAGGGACATCTGGGTTGTTTCCATGATTTAGCTATTGTAAATTGAGCTGCTATGAACATCAATTTTGCTGTGTCACTGTAATGTGCTGATTCCAAATCCCCTGGAAAAATACCCAGGAGAGGAATAGCAAAATCACATGGTGGGTTCAACCCTAGTTTTTTGAGGATTTTCCACACTGCTTTCCAGAGGGGCTGTACCAGTTTGCAGTTCCACCAACAGTGTGCTAGTTTATCTATCTCTCCACAACCCATACACCATCTATTATTGTTTATTTTCTTCCTTTTTAACTGGCAGCTTTTTGATCACCTCCCAGGGCATGTAGTTGTAAAAATCATATGGAATATAGTCATGCATTGGAGGTTGCAATTAATGTGAAATTCCCAGGTGGATGCCAGATAGCCACATATGGTTTGTGCTCAGGAGTCTCCACATCCTCAACACCTTGGAGTCATACATGCCCAGATACTGAATCTCTTTGACATGGTGGCAGGTTGACTACATCAGCCCTTTTCCAAAGTTGGAGGGGGCATGTTCACCTTAACAGTGGTTCATACAACCACAGGGTTATTATTTGCCTGGCCTAGTGTCCAAGTGAATGAATGCACTGTGATTGGTGCCCTGACAGTGTTCACTATCTTGTACAGTCAGTCTGTCACAGTAGAGAGTGATCAGTGCACCCATTACACAAGTGAGGATATGCAGCAGGAAACTCAGCCACAGATTCAGTAAGGGCTGCACCTACGTTATCACCCACAAGCTATAGGCATGATAGATATAAAAGCCTGTTTAAGCAAGTACTCAAAACTGAAGTCAGCCCACCTTCTATGAAGGTGAGTATTTAGGTTTTGTAGGCAGTTGTATGAGCTCAGAATGCACATCCTTATCAGGGGTACCAGCTCTGTGGGGCAACACCTCATGGGGATTACATCAGCCTGAGGCGGCGATTTGCGGCCGTCCCCTTGCGTGCGTGTGCTCAGCAGCCACCCACAGCCCTCATGACCGACCCATAGACCACTTATGGGCCTCTCCTTATGTGGTTGAATTGCCCACATGAACTCCCCCTGCCCACATCTCCTCTCCCTACTGGCCCTGCTACTCTATATTACCATGTGTACTTCCTCAATAAATAAGCTCCGGCTTGGACTGGTTTCCCTGACGTGTCTGATTGTCCTCCTCAGGAAGGGCTGGGAATGGGCGGTCAGTCGACCCTTACCTCTCCTGGCCATCTTGGTTGGGGTGTGCCTCTCTCCTTCTCCTCTGCGGGCCATGGGGGACACAAGGGGGCTAAAACCCCAAACAGCTCCTATGGAGACTTTATTGCATAGCACAGCATCCCCAATACTGATTTAGGTGTCTATAATGAATGTTGTACTTAAGGCTGTGTTTGAGCTGCAAGTGAATGTTCTTTTGCCATTCCCTACTGGACTGAACCAAAGGAAAACTGTAGACTGGACATAGCCCTAGGCAATAAAGGCCCCCACCTTCATTGGGTGGCCATGTTAGTCCTATGGGGAAAACGTTTGGAATGTTATCTCCTTGTGCCAACATGGTGACCAGGGAATGTCCCTTACCATAGGTACTTTTCCCTTTGACCAATTTTGAGTTCCTAGATGCTTGAACACCCAGAGCTTACTGCAGTTCAGGACTAAGCTCATGAGTGCCGTATCACCACCATAGAAAGCCACCACACGCAGCACCTGTGCTGTCCTGGGACCCAAAGCTGTCATGCATTCTCCCAGATGAATGTATGTGGTTTACCTGAACTAGTGCATGTAACTGCTTCATCTTCTTTTCTACAGATGTGTCTTCACCGACAACCATCATGGACTGGATGCACCTACTTCAGAGTAATTCTGCCTGCTTGGTGTGGACAAGGTGCTTGTGAGTTCTGCTGCCAGACTACCCTGGTGAATCCAGATTGTTCCTTCACAATCAGATGGACCAGGCATGGAGAGACATTCATCACCACCTCAATATGAGATGGTAATAAGGCAGCCACTGAGATAACAGTCTTTGTGCCACTCAATGCCTCTCACTTTGATTGGGGTGCTCTTTTTGGATGGTACATCATGGCTCTCAGCTGAAATTCTAGAGCTAAGTGGTCCATGTCCCAGTGTTTGAAGAAAATGGAAGGTTGAGAACCTGTAGGTTGGGTCCCTAAATGCTCCTGTCAGACGATCCAAAGAGATGACCAACCAAACATTTGAACTGGTATGATTGTTATCCCAGTACCCCATGACATCCTGTGGGTCTATGCCACTGATGGATAGCTGTACCCACCAGAATTAGACAAGTCATTGCATGAGAGCTTGCCAGTTCTTCCAGGTAGCCACATGACAAATCATGTCCTAGAGGCCTGCTACCTGGGAGACTATGTAAGCCCACCACAGAGTGTGTCAGACAACTTGATGGTATTATCCCCTGGCTCTGTTTTTCCCACAGGGAGCATCCTTGGTGACAAAAATGCAGATAATTGCCTTGGCTGGAAACACAGTGCAAGCCTTAAATCATAAAAGGGAGGCTCTATCCCTAGTATATTAAGAAATGTATCAGATATGTAAGGTTGTACTGCAAAATTGCCTTGCACTTGATTTGTTAGCAGCACTACAGGGAGTGCTATGCTTGATACCATGTGTTGTATACATATATTAAAAAACATAAAAGTCCATTAGAAAAGCTTTAGCACATATAGTTTCTGAAGTTGTAGCTCTACAACAGTGGAACATAGATCCTTACAGGAATGGTGGGCTAATCCAGGCACCACGTGGTGACCACTTTTAAACCTAGGGGGTAGGGCTTGTCTTCTGCTTGTGTGTTGTTATAACTATATTTTTGTTGTGGCCTATGACTTCACGGCTGTGCCCTCCTTGATAAGGGATCATTGTGGAAGGCATTACCCCATTTAGACTTGATGGTGAGGAGCCCAAAGGACTGGATTGTAGGGCAGGCTCAAGATGACCATAGTCAGGCTCCCTCACTGAGACTTCTTGGAAGCTATGTTTTTAGTATGTAGTCAAGGTCATGAACACCCTGATCCAGCATATATACTCAAGGTCATAATCATCTGCTTGTGAGCATCACTCACTTATGAAACCTGTTGACACTGTGCCTTCTTCTATGGAATGTCTCAGGGGGCTGCTGGCCCCTCTGGAGTAAAACATATCTACTATCCCAACTGTGCCTCATACCTACTTTCAACTGTTGGAATCCAAACGTACTTTCAAGGACCTGAGCCTCAGGCAGACATAAGGCTTAGAAATGAAGTGATCTTTCAGGGAGGAAACTGGTGAACTTCTCTGGAGTCCACTGTAGTTTGGTTGAGGAAGGATGGCTGGTGGAAGGAGTCTGAGTGTTCTGGACATGCTTTTTTTTAGCTTAGACCCACAAGAAGTCAGCTTGTGGGAATTTAAAATCACCATGGGCATTGACCTTATTAAAGGTAAAACTCCATGAGCCTATCTGTTTCTTTCAGTCATAATTTCCTACATTGAAGTGCTATATAAAGATTAAGCTCATTAGGATACCGCAAGCCAATTTTAACTCAAAGGTTCTCCTCCTTCCTTCTACTCCATTAAAATCACCTGTCTTGTTTTCAAGAGCATAATGATACTAGATATGAATAAGGATAATAATATCAGTGCTATTAGTAGAAGAAAAAATCATTTGCTTAAAATTCCTCACTGAGCCATAGCCTTTCTTTATCCCAGTCACAAAGATTCCCTGTCAGAGAGTTTCTAAAGGCAGGGAATAGCAATCACATGTTAATGACTTGTTGATTTTGCCCAATAACTCCACTTCTAGAACTAGTTAGGGAGTGTTTCAAAATCCCAATGCCCAGACCTGAAAAAGAAAAAACAAAAATTGTTATTTCAAATACTAAAATGCTATATTTTATTGACATTAAATGGAAAAATACAGTGATACATATTTGAAAGCATGCCATAATTAAATTTGATTGCAATGATTAGAATGTTTGAGGCATCTAGGGAAATATAGACCAAGCATAGATAAAATAAACTTTGGTAAGGAGAATTTTAAAAACTTTTTGCATAGCTCAGAATAAAAACTCCGAGTCCTGCATTCCACATTGTAGAGAATTTTTTATGTTTAAATATTTAATGTACATTTTTACAATGATTTTAAATAACTACAATGTGCAATGCCAAGAAACTGATCACCATGGTTTCTAGTGACAGACTCCACAGTCAAGAGCTCTGTTCTCAGGCCAGGCACTTCTAAAAAGAGAGCGATCCCAAAGATCATCCATTTTCCCAATTTATTCTTTGGTCAACAGAGATTGCTTTTAACCTTTATCCTCCGTTTTAGTTTAATACATAAATCCATAACCTCTTGGTTAAATTTGGTTCATTATTTATGTCTAGAAGTTTGTCCATTTCCCATAGATTTTCCAGTGTGGCAAAAATGTAAGCTTTCAAATATTACCTAATATTCCTGTAATTTCAGTACTATAGCTAATGTAACATCTGCCTTTTCATTTCTAATTTTATTAATTTGAGACTTTTCTTTGCCCCCTCTCTCTGTGACCAAGGGTTTATCAATTTTCTTTATTTTCTTTTTTTTTAAAGAGAGGACAGTGAGAGAGGGAGACAGAGAAAGAGGGATTCAATTTTTATTGAGTTTTTCACATGGCCTTTGTTGCTCTGACACTTAGTTATGTACGTGGTGCTGGGGTTTGAACTTGTGTACTCCCGCTTGGCAGGCAAGCACTGTAACCACTGAGCCACCGCTCTAGCTCCCCCAATTTTTTTTTTCCGGT